>CAEGAF010084042.1:0-40048 GCA_903067075.1 Micropoecilia bifurca | reverse complement strand
GACTAGTGCAGATGCTATATAAATAACTCGGACCAATTTTTTTATTATTAGACATCCATATTTGTAGTGAACGGAACCGGGACTGGTGGCAACATAAGTATGGCGTCTATTCTATGCGCCTTATAATGCGGTGCGCCTTATATATGAAAAAGTTTTAAAACGGGCCATTCATTGAAGGTGCGCCTTATAATCCGGTGCGCCTTATAGTGCGGAAAATACGGTACACTGTAGTCTTATCTTTAAAAAGTGCGCAATTTAGATTTACCTTAGCTAAAAAGAAATGACCATCTACAAAAAGTTACACAAAGTAACTTCAGAGTTTCTTTATTACTTTTTTTGGATCTGTGATGGTAACTTGACTTCTTTTCCTTGTTTTTTATTTTTAAGAATTAATGCATGTCTGACATCTCATTGATTTTTCTTTAGGTTTCTAGAGACTCACATTTTTGTAAACTTACTTTACCTTAAATTAAGTGTTCAAAAAACAGGAAGAAATTTTACAGCTGTGTCATCATTCATTTACAGTTTGTTTTGCTAGCTTAGCAAAGCGGTGTTGTTTACATTAGCTTGGTTCTCGAGAGTTAGCCCATTCTGTTCATGCTTTTGTATTTCTCTTCAGGTGTATTGGCCAAAGTTGTTGTAAATTAAGTTTTGCTTTAAAAATTAACATCCACAAGCAAAAACTAACTTTAGTTACACCAGTTTTATCTTTTATTTATGATCTGCTACGCTAGTTTGACACCTTGGAGCTATGTCGTTAGCATAATTTGGTTTTGTAAGGCCTAACCAATTTGCCATATTACAATACTTCCCCAAAGATTTAGAGGCACATGTTGTCATAAAACCAAAAATGACCTCATTGTTCATTTTGGACAACAATCAATTGTAACAGTATCAGAGAAAGTATCAGAAAAATAATCTTCTGACCAATTTGGCTACAAAAAAGTTGGCACATTAATATGGAGAACTACTGTTCTTGGTATTGACAGAAAAGCACACAACCAGTTGGGCAAGAAATTTCTCAATAGTCTGTGCATGCAAAAATATTGCTATAAATTGAAAAATAAGAATGCATAAATGAAAGTTTGTGTCTACTGAGTCCTTTGCAATGCAGGAATTTGCAAGAACATTAAATAAACACAATTAACAATCATTACAAACTTGAACTGGGAGCAGATGGTTGAGTTGAAGGTCCAGTTCAGCCGTCTGCTTTCTGGAAACACCAGGGTTTATCATGGATTGTTAACCGGTTCATTCCCCCCGCCCCCTCACAATGAAGCCTCAGCATTGTGGAAGAGCTCCGGTGACAGTAAGACAAAACTTGGGAGCAAATCCTAAGTTTTTCACCTACAATAAAAATAAAAGTTAATTCATGTAAACTCAAATATCCCATTAAAAGGAACCGGAATAATCCAAAAGAAAAATGATCAAAAGTGAAATTGAGAACAGAATAATAATTTACCTTATTATGTGATAAGATCAAAGTGATCCCACATTTAGAAAACTTCTTCTTCCTTGGTTGATCCATGCCATGCAGACTGTGTAGATCCGTGACACTTTTATGACTTTGTGTTATTGTTTGCATAAAATATATTTCAGAACCAACCAACACTTGACTTGGTCTTGACAAAACATTTGGATGTTTATCCCATGATATGTTTTCCTGCTTTCCCAGCCTAATTCGCTGGAAATCCAAAAGCTCTACAGAGTGAGTGACAAGTTGCTGCTGTCGCCAAGGCCAGCAATTTGAGCCGGAGCAATTTTGAACTGAACTTCCTGCCTGTCACATCCGGACTGGCTGACAGCTCATCTGGTGACAGGCTGTGGTTGAGGCCCTTATCTTACTTTCCATCCTAAGCTTCAGAGGGGGACTTCCTTTTCTCTCTGTTTCTCTGGTCTTTCTCTTGCTTTGAAAGATTCCTAACTCAGTTCTCTCCTTTGAAGTTTCTTGAGGCTTTCTGTCAATTCGTAGCTTACCAGCTTTTTTTCCTTCTTTTCTAAAACGAAGCAGACTAAGACCCTGAAGAGAGCTCAGGCACCATTTGTGGGCAGCATTTATATCCTGCTATGCTTTAAACTGAGCTTTTGTTTTTTCTTCTTTTTTTGCTTTTAATGAGAAATATTCCAGCCAAGCCATTCAAACAAAAATGTTTAGGGCCATTATTTCTATAAAAGTAAAAGCTCTGGGAATTTTTAAATGCTAAAACTCGCATAGTGCCAAGAGTTCAAGTTCACTTGCATAGTGAACTTGAACTCTTTCATATTTTGACAAAATATCATCAAAACTTGCATTTTCTTTGAATTTTACCTGAAAGACCAGCACAAATCAGTTTACCAAAAGAAATCAGAAAAGCTATGTGACCGTTGTATTGCTTTGATGTCCCGAAATAAAAGTCAGTGTAATGAATTACCTTCGGATTAGTACACTGGTATATAACCTTAAAATCTTGCTCACATGAAAGAACCATGAAAACTATTAGTTCTCCGTTGTACAAACCTCTGTCTGATGGAAAAGTCTTTAGAACTCTTATTAGGCGAACTGCTCAGATAATACCAAACTTATATCTGTAGACTTCATTTATAGCTATCAAGGTGCTTTGTTGATGCAAAGATAGATGGAAATAATTCAGATCAAAGCTCGTTCATGTGTTGAAACGGCAGAGCCAAAGTTCAGATGTAAGACTCAATGAATTTGGGAAAAAATTAGAAAATTAATGTTTAGAGATGTCCTATATCCAATTTTATTGAGCTTGAGCCACTTTGCAGAAAAACATCCATGAAAAGGCATTTAGATGTCAAAAGCTGGTAGAAATAAACACAAAAAATGAAACTGAATCTAAGTGCATTCCTACAAAGTACTCACTAAGTATTGACAAAAAATACAACTAACTTTTCTTTATACAAACCTTTTTGTTTTTTACTGTGGACTTGTGTTGTACTTTGTGTTGGGTTATCACATAAAATCTTCAAAAGTACGCTAAAGCGTGAGAATGTAATGTGACAAAGTTTGCAAAAGTTCAACATGGATTCTTTAGGAAGGCATTGTAGCTTATTGTCTTTATCTTCGCAGGATTCAATGCAGACTCTAGGTGCAGACTCAAAGTGGCGAGAACCCGTTTCCGAAACCCCTGGCAAAAGAATCCCCATGTACGTCGACATTCTGGATGAGTTTGCCCAAAATCTTGCAGACAACATAATCCTCTCCTCTCTAGAGCAAATGGAAAAGTTGAAACCTGGGGTGCTACAACCTATTCAAACACCGGAGATCTTAGCCAAGGAGTTGGCATCAGCAATAGTTGAGGTAGCTCTGAAAGACGTCTGCTTGCCTCTATATCCTCCATCAGATATTGAAAAGAACAACTGTGAAGAGGCTGAAAATGGGCCCCCTGCATCCGGAGAAGAAGAGGACCTGTTGGAACTAGAGATGATATCCTTAAGGGAATTACAGACTTACAGAAACTCTCAGTCCAATCATCCACCTCTGTATCAATCTGGCCTTCCTACTGTAGGTTCCCTGGACTACCCAGATGCCCCTCCGACCACCCCCCTCATCCCGGAGCTGGAGCGGAGCAGGAACAGTTTCGCTCGGAAGCTCAAAGGGGGGCTGGCAAAAGTCTTCCTGCCCTCCCCTCCTCCACCGACTCCGAAAGACAAGGAGTACAACTCGGGCGGTGTGCATAGAAGCTCCATCAGTAACCCCCAAGAGGAACTGATGGAGCATCTGATGCAGTCCCTATCTACAAACGACCTGGCGAGAGACGGCCTGCAGGCGCATGGAGCCGGCGTGGAGGCTTTCGCAGAGGTTCTGTCGTGTGACGTGTTAAGCTGGGTCTTGAGCATGAAAAACAAGCAGCAGGGGTCGGATGAAAGCGATCTTCATCAGCTGGCTCATCAACTGGCTGAAACAATCATCACGTCATCGCTGGATAAAGCTAAATGTGACCTCCTGTCTGACTAGTAAGTGTTTGTTCAGGGGTTTTGACGTGAGGTCCTTCACAAATGTTTCGAGCAGGTAATATTTCATCATCAGGAGATAACCCTTTTGGCATCTTAATTCTGTAAAAATCCAGATTACGGCTAAAGATATGAGCTACTCTGAAAGGGATCAAGGCATATGTAGACTTCTTCCCCTCTAAAATGTCTCCAGTCACATATAGGGTTAATCTAAATGGTACTTCATTAACTTTCTCAGAGGGCTTTCATTGTATGTGTCTACTTGCATAGAAGTCAATGATTATCTGGAAAAGAAATATAGGTCAGAGGCAGTACGACACCAGTGTTCTTCCATTGTGAAACCACGTGAATTTTTTCCAGTCAGAGTAACCACAAAAGACATGCAAAAGCAGAAATCTTCTCAGGGTGCATGTAAACCGTGGTGAATTGATTTCGACACAAATGTACTTTTCTAATGTATTTTTTTATTTTTTTTCCCCCACAATTAAAAAAACCCTTGTTTTTGGTACGCTTCACACAGGAAGACGTTTGGTCGCGAACTGTTTCCTGCCTTCATTTTCTATATAACACTCATTTGTTTGATCCTAATGACTTCACACTTTAAACACAACCACAAGCTCACAAAATAGCATCGGCATAAATTGCTACAACATTTTCACAACTGGAACTGCTTTAAGATGACAAATGTCTGTTGCTCTTGGGCACCGCTCTGGCTAGCTTGTAGCTTTAGCCCAGGGGACAAGCTACTCTGGATTTTTATCAAATAAAATGCCAGGATTTATGTACTGCAGAACAGATAAGTGCTGCTCCTACCTAACCTATAAAAGGAACTGTTCCTTTTAGTTTGGGTTCTGTCTTATTGTTTAGTATTCTGACTTCCTTTTTTGGCTTTCTAAATAAAGCTAATTTCGCTATATTTGTTGGTTTGTCCTGCTGAGCCCAAATAATGGTGCTAGTCCAAAACAAATGTAGTGCTTTAATTGTAGCTCATGCAGCCACAGGGATCCAGCACCTATTGCAGTAAATCCCCTTTAGATGGCAGCACAGGAGAAATGTTCTGGTATATTTTGAGCCCGATCCAAAAAGGATTAGCTGTATGGATACACAACTGTTATTTCCTTTCTTAAAAAAAACCCCAACTGTCTTAATTTGAAAGAGTGTAAATTGAATGTGTTTCATGTATCTAATTTAAAATATGCTGAATGTGTTTGCTTTGCTTTATGCTGAACAGTTCTATATTTGTTGGGTTGATAAGTAAAAGAAGAGCTGCATGTAACACATCTGAGAAATATTTATTCCACCAACCGAATTATTTTTATGGTCAAGGCTGGGTGTTCTCCTTACATTCTGTTTTTACAACTTATATTGTATGTGTTGTATTTAAAATTTTGTCTTAAGCCAATTTTGATGTATAGTCTTGGTCAGGAACTTTTTGTGAAAAAGATCATTTCAGTGTTTTTAGGTTGAATAAAGGGTGAAATGGATTGAAAAACAATTAAACAGATTGTAAATGTCTATGTATGGATATTTTTGACCGTTCATTGAACAGAGTATGTGTGGGTTCAGGCACTGATGTTGGAGATTTTCATGCCAAAGGTGGTGTGTTAAGTTAACGCAGGGTCAGACCTGTGTGCAGACTTTCTCAGTCATGTCTTTCTGAACAGTGAACTAGGTCTACTGACATGTTGGAATAGGAAGCACCATCCCCAAACTGTTCCCACAAAGATGATCAGCAAATTGTCAAAAATGTCTTTGTGTGCTTCAACGTCAAGCGTTCCTCTTACTCTCATTGAAAAAAACTCTATACCCCCGTCCATCCCACTTTACATTTGGCATCCCACTTTACATTTGGCAGAGCTGGACTCTTCTAGCTGAGAGTCCAGTGGCAGTGTGCTCTGCACCATTGAACCCAGCTCTTTATTGCTCTTGGTAATGTAAATTGTCATTCCGTCCAAACCCATGAAGTACTCTATGTACCATTTTTAAGCTAATCAAAGGCCTCACCACATTTATTGGTCTGTAGTTACTGACTCTGGAGGCAGTTGGCAACTTCATTCAGCATTCACTGTCTCCACTCTGTGGTTTTACGTAACCATGCTCGCGTTGCTTTTGCTCCTTAACTTTATTACGAAACCGCCAGCAGTTGACAGTTGAATACTTGGGATTTCTTTTACAAATGGAGTTATTGCACGGAACGAGCCACCCAGCTCATGAAAGCAACCCATTTTTTCAAATACAGAAGAAGGCATGTTTGATTGTATGCACCTGTGTTTCTCACAGTGATTTAAAAATTTGAATGAAGTGACTGGAAAGGTCACGCAATGCTTATGGAAAATGTATGGTAAATCATCTTTTACTTATCCCATTTGTCAAAGCTGAATATTGACAAGTGGGTTAATTTCTTCCTCAAAACAGATAATTTACATGATGCCGGTTGCTGGTTAAGATCAACTGGAGGCCAAAAAGTTATCAAAGGTTCTTTACGTCTGAAACCTTCGAATGAACGAAAACCAAGAGCTAACTAGAAGTTATTTAGAAAATGCTTTGCTTCTTATGAGGAAACCTGCACCTGTTTCCAAAACAATAAAACAGAGTAAATCTTGTTCTCCATGGTTCTTGTTCTCCATCTTGTTCTTCCTGGTCTTCCACTAGTTAAAGCAAAACAAAGAGACTCAACTTAGGCTGATGAAAACAGACATTTGGGCCCAGAACTTTTGTTTGTTCTCTATATGTTCAATTAAACACATAAACACACGTACAGATGTATAAATAATTCGAGTTTTTTTTAGCCCAGACACAGATGGATTGAGTTAAGCAAAAAAAACATACAAAAACGGTGTATGCTCAAATGTGACATTCACGACATCTAAACATGGACTGGGAAAAGGGCTAACTGGCTTAAATACAAGCACAATGGTATAATAATAGGACTAAATAATAATGCTTAGCGAAGAAATAAAACCACACAAAATTTTACACTTATGATCCCCAGAGGAAAACTGGTAATTCAGTAGATCCCATTTCTTCTTGCATGTAGCACCAGGTGTGGCTTTAGGGTTTTGTGTGAACAGCTGTTGGTTGCATTGCCATGAAATTCAGGGGCTATGTCGATGCTACCATGCTAGTGAGAAAAAAATCCAGTGTGAGTGTCCAAATATGTCAGATAATTAAACACAACAAAAATCGTCCCCAGGCTTCATGTCTTGGTCTCCTTTGCAGGATTGGCTGGGAGGGTTATTTTCTTCCAGGGTCTGAAAACGGATCGTTATAAAGATTGTGAGGGATGAATAAAGACTGCTTATCATTAAAGACTCACCACCACAGCTGTGAACATTTTACACTCCAAGCTTTTCACTTAGCTTCATGCGGGCTTTAAAGCTCCCACTTCACTTCTACTTTTATTTAAAAGCGGGGCTGTGAGCCGTACTCAGCACCGACCTTTATGGGCGGGTGGAATGAAGTTCTATTTCCAGTTTGTCAGAAGCCATGTTGAGGACACAGCAAATACATGGATGGCATGCATGCAATATTTTTTGGCATTATGCTTTACAGATGGACCTGTGAGATGCATACTATGTGTTTTATGTGGTTTGGTGTACTAATCCACCTGAACAAACAGTAGAGCTTGGAAAAATGTTAGTTATTTTAGAAGGTCAAAAGTCACCCCTAAAAAATTAGGCAGTTAAATATTTGTTCATTGACAAATGTTATCCAAAAAAAATAATCTGAAAGTACCCTCTAAAAAGTGGTATTGTCTTCTGCTGCTGTGGCCCATCTGTTTCAACGTTCAACATGTCGTAACACAAGAGACAGCAACAATCTACTATTCTGTTCTGTCCAACCAGTCTGCCTGTTTTCCTCTGAACTCTCACACCAACAAGACATTTGATCCTCAATGTCATCAGACAATTTTCTGCTAACTTGACGAATGGTTGTGTGCTAAAATCCAAGGAGATCAGCAGTTTCTGCTCCCTCTGAGTCCAACAACCACGCTGCATTCAGAGCAACTTAAATCCCCTTTTCTGATGCTTGGCTCAAACCTCAGAAATGTGTTTTCATCACATCTCGATTCCTAAACTCATTGAGTTGCTATGGAATCACAAGCAATCGTACAGCTGTAGTTAAAAATAAGTGAAGCGCTGGAAATGAGGTGGATGAACAATATCTGCAAATCAACACCTAAAAATTAGTTTTAAGGAAATTTGGTGTGAGCTCAAACCATCAGCGAAAATGGAGAGAAAAATCTCAATTGGGAAAATCCACGGTTAAGGAACATGTCTTGTTGGCAGCGCGATACTTTGTCCATACTTGTCCAAACAGATGAAAATACAGCCCCTGTTTTCAGACTCTGACAAATTACCGCGTAGGGTCGGCTTGTTGGTTTCAGTTACAGAAATAGCCCCTGAAAGGATCCCCTCCGTTTGACGGAGGAGCAGTGTGGGGTAAGGAAGTTTTCAAAAGGGATACAGTTACTGCTTAAATATTCTTCCCTTAGAATTATTTATTTTAAAACTTTTTTTTCTTTTTTACCACTTAAACACATATACGGTTTCATTTTAATCTTATAAAGTAACTGCATCTTCAACTGAAAATCTCAAGAGTCTTTTGAAATGAATTTGACAACAAAAAAAAGATCGATTCCTTTTTGGTTGAATGTTTATTTGAGAACTTTCAACCAAATGTGCGCAACGCATGCACAACTAACGTGGCTACACTAAGTTATAGTCCCCTGCCCCACTCTGACATGTAATATGTCTTGGAATACTTCTCTAAACTTTCGATTCCCACTGTTAATTACTGTTATGTTTTCTTACCAAGGTAATAGTGACTGACTCATTTGCACACTGACAAACAGCGTCGCATTGATGAGCTGCAGGGCTTGCTGGACAGCTGTGGTGTCAGAGGAGGTGTACATCTGGAGAAAAGCTTGCGAGGAGGTCAGCTTCCACTAAGCAAAGGGGGGATCTGGGGAATGAGTGAGATGATGGAAGAGAGAAAGTGCTATGACAGACGCTGGATGGATAGCAGAAGGGTTTTAACATCTAACAGCAGGAAATATAGCAAAAAGGAGGAGTCAGAATTTTTTTTCTTATGTTGGAGGGGAGGAAACCCATAAACATCCTCTTTGAAAACCTCATGCATCACCGTTTGAACACTGCGGAACGTCAATCTTGTTTGTCATGTCTTCCAACCAACCAAACAAATGAAGTTCAATTTTCTAATTAATAGCATGTTTCTTAGGATTTCTTGTTCGACTCTTCGCTTCGTCCAGAGGTTCTGGACCCTAGACTTTTGAGAAATGATTGCTGTCTTGAGATTTTACATTTTATCCAATGGCTAACATCTAGCTGTGTCCTCTGTAGTGTGCTAGTTTGCTGCTCTGAAGGCTTACCGGAAATCGTCTGTGCTGTAAACAACCATCCACCACTGCAAAGGAAAGAGTGTTGAACTGAATGTGGTAGCTTTTAATACTAATTCAATATTTGGAAATATGGCCAACATGGACCGAACAAATCTGTTCACTTCCTCTGCTGCCATTGCCAAACAACAGACAGACTACAACTCCAACACAGCGCAGAAAATCAGCGTCGCCATTTGGATTAGTTGAAATTCTACCAGAGGAATCCACTTCAATGGGAGAAAGCTCAGACGGAGTTCTGAGGGGAAATGAGAATCGAGCAGAAGGCAATGGCCAGCCTAGAGTTAATTCAGAAAGGTAAGAAAATAAGTGCAACAAACGATGAACATTCCAAGCCAATAATCTCTTAATTTCATGGAGATATTTTCTCCTATGCTCCCATTATCCATTCCATGAGGAAGGAAATATAAATGGGCTAGCTGAAACAAGCAAGCTGAAAAAGCTTAGTGTTCTTACTTTTTTATACGTTACAGCTAATTGAAGTCTGACCTGTCATTAGTTGACTGTTTGGACATCAGCAAATTGTATTGGCTTACTTTGTTGGCTAGATTACATTTAGAACTACCTTTAATTGTAGCATAATGATGATGGCCAGATTCAGTTAATTTTTACCCTAATCACAAAGGGAGCTGGATGGAGATATAATGCTACACGCTACAGATTTAAGCAATAATAACAGAAGAGGTATATTGTGTCATTTGGGGATTTGACACATAGAAGAGCGTGTCATCAGCATTTACACTCACCAGCCTCCTACTCTGTTGTACCTGGTTTTGGAATTAGGAATTACCCTAATACGTTCTGGCTCAGATTTATTAAGCTGTTAAAGACATTCCTCAAAAATACTGATTTCTGATAACAGAACAATATGATGTAAAGCCCAAAAAAGTTCATTTTACATAATACCACCCCAAACAGGTGTACCTAATAAAGTGTCTTGTGAGTGTAGTTTTATGTGGTGTGTATTCCCATTGGTGTCTATGGGAGACATAAAGGACTCTCCTTGAAGTGTGCAACTAAATGTTTACTGTAATTCAAGTATGTCATTAAAGTTACTATACGAAACCAATACCCAACTCAATTGTGATTGGTCAAAACTCGAGACTAAGGTATTTCAGAAATGATGTCAGAAATTAAATGATTCAAGGTTTTGATTTCAGTTCAAGTTCTGGTTCAGTAAAGCTCTTGTTTGATTTCACTGAAGTCCTGGTTTCCGAACAAAAAGCAGTCAAACTGTGATGAATTCATTAGCAGAAAGTTGCCATATCTTCGTGGAGACACGCACTCACATGATGTATCCTCGCTCCCCGATGAGCAATATCCAATAATGGTTTCATTAAAGAAACAAAAACAAAAAACAAATCTGGCTGCAGCTGTACAAATTTTTTAACGTAAGTTAGAACACATTTCCTAATTGTGACAAGAAATCTTTCTTCAAATATTTTTTTTTAATTTATTGTACAATATCCATCCTTCTATTCATTGTTTGTTGTGCTTGTCCAAGGTCAGGTTGCAGCTGCCAACCCAGAGACCTGGACATGCTAGCAATTAAGCTTTTGCTTGGTTTATAGATTTAAATAAAGATCAAATTTACTTTTGTCTTACGCAATGAGAAAAATACCAGTGAGAGTTACTGATAAAGTGAGTGTGGGACCCAACAAAGATGGCTAATGGACAGGACCCAGAATGTTTTGCTATCCCACTGAAAGCATACTGAGGTATCTCGGTCATCTGTTGTAGTAACATGCTAAAAGCGCACAGCAAAAGTTTTAATGTCAACAGCTGTCGATCCCACACACTTAAAGTGAAACCATCATACTGTTTAGCTAGGCTGAAGCATATCTTTAGGATGATGCAGGAAGCTTGTGCCATGTATGCTCCACCGGAAGACACTTGAGTTAGAAGGAATCCAAGCGGAGCTGCACACTCTGTTTGACAACTAGAAGACATATTTGAGGTGCAGTACCTAAACCGACAGGGTGCCCGATTTATCACTGGGCTCTCGACTCTGAAAGTGCCGCTAATGGATCATGTCTGTGGTTTACTTTTTATTAGCAAGACATTCATCTGCTAGCAAACGCTTCAGAGATTGAAAAAACCCCGCAGCGATTTGGCATTGGCAATAACTTGGAGAAATTGTTATAGAAAAACATTTTTTTGTGGCATGACGGTACTCCATCTATTCATTGTCTGTACCCGCTTTGCGTGCATTAGGGGAAGAAACAGGCTACACCCTGGACAGGTTGCATGTCCATCAACTGGGCAACACAAACACACACACAGGACCAGCAACCATCCACACACACACTCTCACACTTAATGGAAATTTGGAGAGACCAGTCAACCGAACAGTCACATTTTTTAACTGTGGGAAGCCGGACAAAACCTGCGCATGTACTGGGTAAAGATACAAACTCCAAGAAAGTGAGAAATGGGGTAAACTTTCCTTATACTGATATCAGAAACAATATAGATTGCTTAATTCAATGAAAGTGGGGGGTGGGGGGTAACACTGGTTATCAGGAGTAGGGTGTCTTTACTTTAACCATGACTAAATATCATTTTTTTATTGATATCTTTTGTTTAATGAATTTTTAAAAAACTTTTGTTTTTTTAATGCTTGCCTGTCATTAAATTACTCTGTTATCCAGATGTTTAAAGATGAAATTAGACAAATGATTATTTATTGACAGAGGACTAATTATTTAATGGAATGTCCTAAATTTTTTAATAGCTGTATCTGAGGAAATTTGAGACTTTTTATTTCTATGAATCCATCTTAGATAAAAGAGATGAATTCTGATTCATAAGGTCAATTAGAACTAGAGGACAGCGCCCTCTGGCGGCTCAGACTGGAACTGAGTGAAACTCAGACACGCACAGACCTATAAACATAATAACATGACATGTTTGGGTAATGGCGTTCTGTTTATGTTTAAAAAAAAAAAAAAAAAAAAAAAACCAGAAACCATGACATTCATGAAATGTCTGACCTAAAATAAGAAGCTGATAAAAAAAAGCTAACACTATCAGCGACACAAATGAGTAAAACCGAGATATTTTCTATTATTTGTATTAAACCAGCTCAGGTTTTTCTAGTTTCTCGCTCTCACACTTTTTCCTGCTGTTTATGCGTTTCGGCAGTGGCATTACAGTCCCGTTTCTTGAGTCTCGCTTAAACAAAAAGGAAACCGCGCGCGCGCGCGCGCGTGTGTGTATCGCTCCACGTGCGTGCGCGCGCGCGCGCATTCCTCCACAGCTCCAGGGTGATGAAGAGGTTAATCCTGCCCCTCCGCGCCGCGCGCTCTCTCTGGGTTTCCAGCCCACCAGCCCAGCTGCCTCCTCCAATCCAACCTCATACGGCAGCTGAGCGGAGCGCCGAGCAGACATGGACACATCCACACTTTAAACTTTCGCCGCTCTGCCTTCTCCTGCTCCCCTCGCGCTGAGCTTCCAGTGTAAAGAAAAAGACTTCACTGGTTGGCGGCCGCGTGGGAATGTAGACATTTCTTCTCCTTCTTCTTCTTTTTTTCCAACAATTTCCACTTAACCCCGTCGCTTTCCCGTGGAAGGGCTGTCGTTGTTCCAGGCTTCATGCTCCCCTCATGCGTCGGGAAAGCCATGGCCACTCCAAGCGCACAGCAGCACAACCACCACCAGCAGAACCAGGACTACTTCAGGTCGGTGAGCAGCGAGTCCACCACCTACATGATGGTCCCCACGGGGAGCCCCGGCGGGGCCGCGCGCCGCGAGGCTCCGTCCAAGATGTGGTTGGCCATGGTGGTGATCGTGGTGGTGGTCCTGCAGATCGCGTCCACCACTGGGCTCTTTGTCTACCTGAACATGTCCATCTCACAGGTAAGAGCTGTGAGAGGCTTTTAAAAGCGCGCGCACCTTCTAACATGTCTAAGATCAGTTAAAAGAATCTATGACTTGACGTTAAGGTAATGATATCGTCTCACAACGGTGCCAGATTTGGTCATTTTCATCGCTGTAAATGTAGATTTAGTGGATGTTTATCTTCTGAAGCTATTTCCAGAAATGTTACCAAAAAATGTGTTTTTCAATAATAAGTTCAACTTTAATTTTTGAGGTTTTTAACTGATTAGTTGAGTGGCAGGAGGTTCTTCTCCTGCATCTTTTTACGTTTTGAACTTTTGGGGTGCATCGTTCATTCTGGGCTCTTTTGCTCTACCTGAAGATGTTCGTGTCGCAGGCAAGAGTTGTTTGCCACTTGTTTTTAAAAGTACGGTGGCCTTCTAAAATGTAAAAAATAAGTTAATTAATGACCTTTACATAAGGGTAGGGTCATCGTCTTACAACTGTACCAAATATCGCAATTTTCATCATAAATTTTAAACATAAATTTAGTGGATGTCTCTCACCTATTATCAGAAATGTTACCTATTGTTGTTTTTGTTAAATAATAATAAGTCTAAGTTGAACTTTTGAGGTTTTTAATTGGCTATGCGGAAGGAAGTTTTGGCATAGTCCTCCCTCACGTTTTGACATGCTAGCCTTCTGAGCGCCTCCTGCATCCTGGGCTCGTGCTCTTACCTGGACGCGTTCAGGCGGCGGCCGTTTCTCACTCGCTTGTAAGCTAGTTGTAGGCTAGTTGTAAGCTAGTTGTAAGCTAGTTGTAGGCTAGTTGTAGGCTAGTTGTAAGCTAGTTGTAGGCTAGTTGTAAGCTAGTTGTAAGCTAGTTGTAGGCTAGTTGTAGGCTAGTTGTAAGCTAGTTGTAAGCTAGTTGTAGGCTAGTTGTAAGCTAGTTGTAAGCTAGTTGTAAGCCAGTTGTAAGCTAGCTCCCGAGGCAACAAATCTTCATTGGATGAAAAACGCAGACCTTTTCTTTGTTGGAGAAACACATAAACTAGCCACAAAACAAGCTATGAAAAGCTGAGTGGCTGTTTTTACAAACTTGATAACACAAATGTTGCATTATAAAACATAATGGAAGGCTTTTGGACACGCTTTTTGCTTTTTGACATGTCGGGCGTTTTCGGAAGGAGGCATGTCTTGCCAGACCGTGGGCTTGTCAAACAACGCAATTCAGAAGCAATCCCGAGTGGAAGAGGTTGCTCTGTCCAGCTGGGTTTATTGAGCAGAAATGAGTTCAGCCTTGTGTATAAAAGAAGGGGAGCATATTGGAGCCATTTGGGCAAGCGGAGGCAGCAAGCTCTTAAGTAGGTTACAGATGTTGTGTGCAGAGGTGAAAAATGGGGGTCAGTAATGGAGCTGATTCAGACTCCTGGGCTCTGATAAATGCCATTCTTATCTTCTGAAATAATTCCAGAAGTAATGCTTCTGCACTTTGTATTTATTAGCTGTAAAACATTCTGCTTGAGAATGGGTTGGTGATATTTCATTGTTCAAAACTAAGCTCAGACAAGTAAAACAGTAGTGTTTTTTTAATTCCTGCAGATAATGAAAGTGAAAGTCACATAGAATTGAAATCAAAAGCTGTTCACTGAGTCACAGCAGGGAGCGAAATGTACTTTTTAAAGCCGACGTTTGTCTTGCTTCTGTTTTGGTGGACTCTTCTAGACTTATCAAATAGGGCCGATAAAACTTACCAGTCAATTTGACTCACGATGGTGTAAAAGCCCATCTGTGTCTCCTTTCTCTTTCCATTTTCAATAAACAGCAATCAGATCGAGCCACTGACAGGAAGAAGCTTGGAAGAAGCTTCTGCTATTTGCAAGTCGACTGCCAGATGAGATGCTTCCTTTCGGATGCCCCCAAAGGAAGTGCCACATATGAATATTCCCAATGCCTTTGAACATTTTTTTTCCGCATTTGTTCATGTTGCGGCCACAAACCTCAACGTGTTTTGTTGGAACTTTAAAACTTGTGTTTTATCCAGTACCCTCGTGTCAGTACCCTATAAAGCAACTTTTCACTGAAATTACATCCGCTGGTCTCTTGAGGAATTTCACAAACCCACCTGTGGACATCTAGAGACTGGAAGCCAAACTCTATGAAATTACTCAAACTGAATCAGGCTGGCTTCAGAGCATCTGTTAACCTTAATTTTAAAGTCTTGGCACATATATTCAATTAGGTTTAGATTGGAATGTGAATATGCTTTGACGCATTCTCACTGATGTGGTCTTGGTGAACTGGTTTGAGCGAAATACATGCCACAACTTTTTATTTGTAAAACATTTTGAAAACCAGCACTTTTTCTTGCAACTTCTTGCTGCTCTGTCACATGACATCCCAATACTCTGAAGTAAAACTCTTAATAATAAGAACGTGAAGTTCTGTCTTGGTTATGCTCATATTCCAACAGGAGAACCACAGTGTTGTTTTTTTTTCTGCTGCATTGTCCAGTGTGCGTCGCGGTTCGTCTTTAGTTCTACCCCGGGGTCATTCCGGAGTGTGTCCTGCACCGTTAATGCGTCCTTCACACACACACGTCTGTTGTGTGAGAAAGCAAATATCCAGAGAAAATGTGACAACAGGATGTTTACCAGAGCTTTTGCGTCAACCGGGTCTTTCATGACATTTTTTTAAATTGAGGTTTGGCTTCCAAACATCCAGGGTTTATTGTAATCGCTGAAAGTAGGTCTGAATGGATTCCTGATGATCAACAGTTCAAGAATATTTCACACATTTTTCGTTTTCCATTTTCACAGGAATGTTATTCGTTGGTTTGCTTGCCTACTTGGCTTTGTCTTTTTTTTCCTGTCCTGTGTCCACCATCCAGTCATTTGTCTTTATATCCAGCTATATATTAGACAATCTGCTTATTCGTTCATCCTATTTCTTTCTGTCT
The DNA here is from genome assembly GCA_903067075.1 of Micropoecilia bifurca. Lineage (NCBI taxonomy): Eukaryota > Metazoa > Chordata > Actinopteri > Cyprinodontiformes > Poeciliidae > Micropoecilia > Micropoecilia bifurca. The sequence goes on along the minus strand of CAEGAF010084042.1, from coordinate 23,897 downwards.
GCCGATCCGTCTAAAGCTATCAGTTTTTCTTCTATTTGTCCTTTCATCTGTTCATCCAGCTATCCGTGTCAGTGTTTTTTTTCTATCAGTTCTTTGTTAGCTGTCGAAATACTCTTGCTGAGCTTTTGTTTTCATAATTTAAAATCTGAAAAACAAGCTACCCTGATGCTCCTCTGACTTCTGCAAGCCTATTCTTGTTCTCTGGCCTTTCGGAAACATCAAATGCTTTTAAAAGCATACTTTAATATGTCATGTCAGTATTCGTTGTCAGTTTTCTGCATTCACATCCCGATGCAAAATTTCATTTTATTTTGCGCTGTCTTTTATTAACCTGAGAGGAAGCAGCACATGCGTTTACTTTAAGACACATTGAAGTCATATTTCTTGTTTTAAATCGACCCAGCGGTTTAAATTTGTGAGTGTTAAAAGGAGTACATCTGTTTCACTCCAAACAACTCGATAGATTACCGGTCCATTTGGAGACGTCCGAGGTGACGAGGTTTATATGGGGAGGCGAATCAGTCATGACACTAGATGGAGAGACCTAATGAAAAACACGGGTCTGTGTGTGTGTGTGTGTGCAGGGGGGAATCCCCTGGTTCCCATGTGAAGGCCGGCTATTTTTAATCTGGATACAGGCCCTTTTCTTTTGCTTTGCGGCCTGCTCAACAGGCCGTGCCAGTCTGCTTACGGGACAAAAGATATGTGGGACAATAAACATTGTATGGTGAAGGAATTCTCCGGAGCTTCGGCGTTCACACGAAAACAAACAAACACGTGCGAATACAGAAGCCGCTAGGCGCGGATTCGATGTTGCTGAATGAAGCAAAAACATCAAACTGGGGTTATACATCCAGATCATAAGCTCTGCAGCTGCGAGACAGGTCGCCAGAGTGCATTTGGGCAGCTTTCCCAATACATGTCTGTAAATGAAAAAAAACCCTGAAAGCTAGCTTCTTCTTTCCTCCCCCTCCAGCCTTTTAAATCACATCTAGCTTAAGTACCCCCACAATCTTTCCTAACAATGTTACATAAAGGCAAGAAATGGGGCGTTTATGATCCTACACATCTGGTAAGATAACTTTGTGAAGGGCAGGAAATTACATCAAACCAGTAAATCACAACCAGAAATAAACTTCAAACTTCAAGTAGTTTCGTGCTTTAGCTTGTGTGTCTAAAATGTTTTTTTTGTTTTTTCTCATTCACAAACATTTCCTCATGTTGGGTAAATTTAAAAGCATTATTCCAGAGAAAGGCAGTCAGTCCTGTAGTGTACATTTATAGTCCTCGCAGTACTGAAGCTAAATTACTTGGACTGTACAAGACTTCTGGAGATGTAGGTGTTATTAACTTAGTGCAGTGTGCCACAGCAAAGGGGAAAATAATACAGAAAAACAGTTTTAGAAAAACTCAAAGCCACTCAAATTCTTCTATATTCTCGCTCGGCTAGCTACAGACCTGTTGCTATAACAACTGGCAGACAACAACGGCACTAGTGTATCAAGACACACCACGAAAAAAAACGCATCATTTCCCAAACAAGGAGCAGAACATTCAGTCAGTTACAGTTTTATGTTTACAGAGTTGATGTTTATTTTGTGATTATTAATAAAACATCATCTGAACTCAGCGGTGTTTGATTAGCTAATTTAAACACTTGCTCTACTGATTATCTATCAGACTATTGTTAAGGTTGTCAATGTCCAGCTAGCATAACTCGCACTTCTCTCTGGCTTTTTTTTTTTATTTAAACTTTTTCCTGACCTTATCTTGCTCTAGTGTTGACAATTAGTAGCAAAGCACTGCATCCCTTTTCCTTTTGTACATTACACGTACATTTAAGATTTAGCGGGTTATTTTTACAACTTGGCAGATAAAACCAATCTGTCATTTTTGGCAGCAGTTTTTTTGCCCTCCAGCATGAAGCTGAGGGGTGGGATCATATGTGGTCTGATGTCCCGTTGTGCCATCACGCCACTCAGGCATCGGCCTGATAACATGTGCAATAGGCCTGATATTGTCATAAAAAATGGCACATGGTAGCCTCATGTGCTCAGTGGTGGAGTAGGTGTGCAATATACCGAGGCTCCGGTCCTGGGCGCAGCTGTTCTGGGTTTGATTCCAGACCCTTGGTCATTTCCTGCATGTCTTCCCCTTCTCTCTGCCCTACTTCCTGTCCAGCTACCAATGAATAAAAGCCTCTATTGCCCAAAAATCCTCTAAAAACAACAAATGAGATTGGAGAAATTAAAAAGTCACCATTATTACTGTAATCTGCCATCCTGTTAACAACATACAAAAACTTGGGTGTGCTTTCATTGCCAGGAAGCTGCTTATCAGGAAACCTTGTGCTGCATCCATGTTCAGCTATTAAACCTAATAAATATTCACATTTGATAACTTCCTGGATCTGATTACCCTCTAGATTTGAACTCGGTTCTGCAAATGCAAACAATACCACTTGGACCCTCAGCTTTATTCTCAATGTGTTTATAGAAGCAGGTTGTAGCTGTGCTAAGTTGCACGCGCCAGATGTGCGACTGTCACAAACCGGGGCTTTCTGTTACTATTGTGCTGACTTGTGTAAAGTCTGAAGCTTTTTCTCTGCTATCGTCTGTTTATGTGTATGTAACTCCTTCCTTTTCACATCACTGCTCCTCTTTGTTATTGTTTGGGTTCATTGATAGGCACTGACTCACCCTCACGCAACAACACACTCGTTGAGTGCGCCAGAGTTCCTCATATGTCTGTGTGTCTGTCTGTGTGTGTGTGTGTGTGTGTGTGTGTGTGTGTGTGTGTGTGTGTGTGTGTGTGTGTGTGCGCGCGTGTGTGCGCGTGTGTGTGTGTGAGGTCTGATGCATACTGTTTTCTCTTACTGTGGAGGTTTTTGTCAGGGGGTACGCGGATGTGTGTGGTCTGTTCCGTCCAAAACAATTGGCCAATTTGTCATCTTTCTTCCTTGTTAGCATGATTTAAGTGTGTGCTTGCACAATGATTTCTGGGGATTTGGTCTTTGTTATGAACAAACTGAGAGAAAACTAGGACAAATCTATCAAAATATTGAGAGGTTTCCTTCCTGCAAGGAGCCTACAGTAGCAAAGGGGTCAGGTTTAGAGTTACATCAGATTATAGGTGTTAGCATTGTGGAACAACCAGCTCAGAGTCAATAATTCAGTGTATAAAATGTAGCATTTATCTTATTCTGTGTTCAGTTCCCGGTATGGAGGACGCCCTGCGTTTTGAATTTGTTCTGCAGTTTATTCCTAGAGTTCTGGTTTGGACTTTTGCGTCCCACCTCAAAAGGTCATCTGAGGATCTTTTGGACAAAGCAACAAGCCATAGATTAGCTCATGTCCAGCTTTCTGCCAAATGTGACTTCAGCTCAGCCTCCGATTTCCAGGAAAAGAGATGGAGGAGTCACGCAAAAACAGACTGAGATTCAGCAGTCCCGATAAACAGCGAAGAAACATTTTCACGGTATGGCATCTAAGCCACTTTTATAGTCAGAAACTGTCGCTTCTTGAAAGTAAAGACAACAACCATCCCTCCTGTCTGCAGACAGAGATCTCAGAGGAAAGAACACGCTGACTGAAGAAGCCATCTGGTTTTGCTATTACAAAATAGACGTAGAGTTTTCTGTGATCCACTTGGTAAGTAAGAAACTGGCTAAGAAATGGTTAGTGAAATATTATCGTTTTGTTTCAATTGAACAATTAAATGGGGTCCTGACTTCAACGCCCACCCACACCACTGCTGGGCCAACAGGGAGTGGGCTACCGGGTGCCTCCAAGCTAAATCACCCTTAGCTTGGAGAGCACCAACAAGCAGGTGCTCTCCAAACCTGGTTATAAAAGGGTTTGCCATTACAAATACGACTGCATCTTATGCTTTCTTCATAAGAAGACTGGGAATGTCGTGGCATGTTTTACAAAACTGTTTTGTCATAAATTCATGAAGAAAATCTCCTCTCTGATTAGCTTTTGGATATCCGTAAATCACAAATCAAGCTAATGCTCATGAGCTTTCAAATGACATCCATTAATCAGCCAAAAAAAGAATGGAGTGGAACTTGAGAGAGTCAATATTGAGTGTCATGCATGAACTGTATGTTATAAAACCCATTTTAGATGAGCCAGACATGCTGGTGGTACATGACGACCTATCATCTTTGTCCTTTTTTCTATTTATTATCACTACTAAAGGAATCACCCTTAGCTGAAGTCAGTTACTTCCTTTGGAAATCTGTTTTGTCTTGGCGCCTGTCGTCACAGTATCACTCTGTCGAGCCAGAAAGCTGACATCGCTCTTTAAAAGTCAGTCAGTACGAGGCTTTGGCTACCTTTCTCAGTAAAACACTGGTAAGATTGACCCCCACTCCAAGTCATCTCAGTCCATTTGGAAAGCACACAGAGATGGTGATAAGGCATCTAAGCACCGTATTGAAGTGTTTTTTTAAAGAGACTCCGGAGATATGGTGATGAGTTCCATGATATGGGGCCATGACGCCTGCTCTCTTTGGAAGATTACCAAGCAGACCCAACTTGAAGGAGACAGAGGTCTATCTCTCCTGGCCTGGTACTACCTTGAAATCCCCCAGAATTAGAGTTTCAATAGCCAGAGAGACTTCCTGTTTTCCTCCAAGACACATACTTTCTCCCCAACACAATCTAAGATAAGCAGAATTCAATTAGAAACTGGATGGTCACTTTTTGTTGTATTTTATTATCTGTAACAAATAAAACCAACTTGATTTGTGCCATGGGTGACAGGAAACAACTTAGAGTATCTACTGTGGGGCTGCTGGCAGCATTTTAGTGTCAGGTGATAGTCAAACACGAAGAGTATTTGAATATAACGAGAGTGACATATTTAGAATCATTACCTTCTTCACCACAAAGGCCAATTTTCAGTTCAGAAAAATATCAGAGGTTTTTGTTTATTTGGTAAAAACAATGATGGGAGATTTGGATCGCTGAGAGTTTTCTTTGCAGACTGTTTTCAATTAGGATCTAATAAGTTGTTTTGGATTTTACTGTCATGAATTCAGCTGGATTGTAATGAAATCAATCTGATATTACTTCTTTAGGAAATTTGTGGAAGGACTGCAAATTTGGTAAAAATAAAAAAAAAAGATGGTAAAAAAGTGGACTTTGTAATGTCTTCCAGAAATAATAGTCTTGTATAAATTTGCTAGAGCTGCATTGCAGGTTTTCACACTAGATTAATAAATATAATTTAACCCTCCTGCAGTCTTAAAATATGGGGTCGATTGGACCACATGAGATTTTTACCCTGTGCGTAGTCTGACAAGGTCACACTGAACCTGCATGCGCTTTTACAAGGTTTTGTTTTAGTGGTTTGGGGAACTGACGATCTGACAGGACCAATCCGCCACTTCCCCGCTGTCCAACTGTGACTGTGACTGTTTATGAATAATTTTCCACCAAAAAATACAAGCATTAATGTTCAGAAGTTGAGTTACTATTAATCACATGTAAGGGAAAGTGTGTGTGTGTGTGTGTGTGTGTGTGTGTGTGTGTGTGTGTGTGTGTGTGTGTGTGTGTGTGTGTGTGTGTGTGTGGTCTGGGCACAGTAAAATCTTTCACTCTCATATTAGTAATTAAACAACATTTTGGAGCAAAATAAAATCTGTCACTCCAAATATTTTGATTTAATTCAGAGCCACTAATAATCCCCGATACACCACAAGCTGTAGCCAAAATACACAACGTTCTCTCTCTCTGCCTGTCTTTCCACCTCCTGTCCCCCCCGTAGTCTCTGTGTTATGATTAAGGGTCCACATCACAGAATCGAGTTACAGTCAGTTTTAGGGCTCAAGGGTGGGACGGATTTTTCAGAAGTGATGCAAATATTTTTTTAAAGGATTTTTTTTAAGTAGATAGTAAGAGGAACTAATGATCTGAATCCAAAAGAGATCCCTGGACACCGTCCAAAAATTATGGAAAGTGTTTTATGAGGGCAAAATCCCTCAAAAGGGAATACGACTAAACAAGAGGATAATCTGTAAATAACTGTTGAAGGAAGGTGAAAGGTAGATCCATTTGGCTTCATTTTGTGTCTTGTCTCTGCTTCTTAAGTTAAATTGACAAGGCCAAAATCGATGTCAGCTAGCTAAAGTACATCAACAATTCAGTGAGAAAGATTAGCTGTTTTCATTGTAAAAAAAAAAAGTGAAATACTGCATCAACCATGGGAGACTAAACAAACTCAGGTTTTTAAAATCTTCACAGTGTTTATATCGTTTGGGGTCTTTTTTTATTAGGTATTTTTCATCGTCTTTGCTGTTGGTCGTTCCCGTCCCGTCTGTCTCTCTCTCTCTGCTGCTAAAAGAGAAGCGCACAGCAAAATCTATAAATATGGACTTTCACTGCAGCTGTAGCTTTAAAAGCCCCCCTGAGAAAAAGATGCAAAAGTCGTATCAGCAAAGGAGGTAGAAAAACAACAATAATAATAAAACGTAGTGTGTTTCCGCCAAATGACAGAAAAAATTCCCATAAACCCCCTGAACACTGGGGCTTTAAGAAAGGACCAAGGCCGAATAGAAAGAACAATGCAGAGGGTTGAGCCGAGGATTAGCTGTAAAGTCAAAGAGAACCGGAGAGCCATGAGCTGCTGTGCGTCGCACCATGTAATTGAGGACAGAAAGCCAACACTCACAGACACATGTAAGGGTTTTGGTTAGGCTAGCTTAATAACGCAGGACATTTGTGTTCTCATGTTGGAATGCTAATTAGGATGTGGCCACAGCTGTGTTTGTGTGTCACTCAACTAATACTGTGTTCTATCACTGTGTTTGCTCAGCTAATGGGGCAATAAAGTGCTAATAAATGCTAGTCAGTGTTTGCAAAAGCAGTGAGCACACGTATGCAACACCATCTAGCATGTAGCTTTTTATGCTGCTCGTATTTATGCTTATTGTGCCTATATTGAAGGATTTTAAAACCTAAAAGTTTAGAATAAAGTTGTTTCATAATAAGCTGATATTAGTTGGCCAATTCGAACTAGCTTGATGAGAGGTTACTCTGGATTTCAATCTAAATTGAGAAACAAGGTGTACACTGATGATCTTTGACCCAAAGTTTTTGTAAAAATTTTTATGAACTTTGGCTCTGTTATGTTTTTTATCCTTCAAAAGGTTCTGAATCATCAGTTCAAACTTAAAAGAAAATCTGAATTAATTTTGTTTAATAATTTTGTAGTACAGAACAAACTCAAAGAAAAATAGTCATTGAAAGAGAGAATGCATTTTAAAAACAAAGATCTTAAATCTCACAGTTTACAATAAAGTAACTTGAATTACCAATGACGTACAGTGGCATACAAATTAAATATGACGCTATAAGCTTTGTCATCCTTTTAAAAGTCTCTTGACCTAAATACTATCAGCAATTAGTGAACTGATTTCTAAGAAGTAGGTCAAGAGAGATGACTAGAGAAACTTACAGAACCAGGGTGTTTGGTGGAAGAATAGAAGCAAATCCTGCTAAGAAACGTGATTAGATTAGCAACAATACTCGCTACGGTGGGTGTGTCAAAGTACAAACATTGCTCATCTTTGTTGTCAGGCCTTCTAGAAAGTGTGGTAGTAATAAGTGGACAAGTCCAAGAAAATCAAAAACAAATGTCTAAAATATATTTTTTTAAAAATCTTTACCTTATTTCTGGAAAGCAGTGTACTTTGACAGTATTATAACATTTATCTATTAGTTTTCAAAATCCTTGCCATTTTCAAAGTTCAAGAAACAGATGGAGGTTATTATTTAATGTGAAAAAGGGAGAACTGTCTGCATGGACCTCCAATGAAATGCAGCTCCGCTCAGTCCATTTTCACCGACCTCCTCTCTTGTACTGGTCCACATGGCCCTCATCTTGTGGTAACCAAATTATTTCCATTCTTACTGTAAACATATACAGAAGCTGTTTTTCTTTGCTGGAAAGTCTTCTACAACTGAACCACAACTAAAGTTGCAGTCTTACAGAGAATTGGCAAAGGAATTTTTAAAAAATATGCTCTTGTTTTGCTTTAATCATGTTTATTCTGTTTAAGGTTTGTCACTCCCAATAAATTAAATACTTTATTCACTGCTGGTGACCTAATTCTTAACCTGTTGTCACAATGTTCCTTATCTTGCTATGTTTGCCAGCGCATTGAAAAACATCTGTCTCAAAGGCCATATTAGTAGTGGTGCATTAATATTCAGATTCACTTACTGTAGTTTTCCACTGTGTCAAGATTGAGTGCGTTACTGTTGACTAGATGCGAACATTTCCTTTTATTTTATTTAGTTCTGTGATCTGGTAGTGTAATTTAATGCTTTATAAATAGTCTCAAGTTGTACTATCAAGTGAATAATTCAGAAAGTAGGTCTACCTTTCAATTTCAGTTTTTAGTTTCAAGCTGAGGTGAGTGAACCACCATCAGTGCTGATAGCATTTTGGTAAGATTTGGCAATTTCATACTTTTATTATTATTGAAATATTGGTGAATGTGTCCAAAGAATAATGTTCTGGTGCTGAAACATTTTAGCTTCAATAACATCCCGTGCCAGCTACGCTAAAGCTAACATAGACAAAATGTTAGCTCTGAATATACGCCGTAAACAAAAATGTACTCTACTTCAGAGAAAGTATGGTTGTATTGGAAATATTTATAAATGTATGCACATTTCTATTTCCCACCTTCAGAATGTATACTGATAAACAACAATGGAAACTTAGGCTAGCTAATAAGCAACAGCTCATAAAAACGAGACTGGGTTTTATGTCATTGCGGGATGTTACTGGGTTAGCATGAGTCCAGCCTGAAAATGGATTTGTCCTGGTACAAGAAAAACATCTTGTTAGAATCAGCCAGAATATGTCCACAGGCATTTTCTCTTTCTAATTCTACGTTTTTTAACTCTGAACTCAGTAATAAGAGCTGCCTGTCCACCTGTCAAATCGCATAAATGTAACAATTAAATGACCATTGAATGCTTTTCACTCTAATCTCTCTCAAGCTCTTGTCCATGATGGTTTTCTCACTAAACCTTACTGTTGGCCTCATCCCTTTTTGCTAATAGAAAACATTTTGGTTTTGACTTTTTATTTTAAAAAACAAATCTGTTTATAACCCCTTACAAGCTTTTAGTGGTAAAAAAAAGAGAGAGAGACAAAATCTCTGGTCATTGTTGTTCCATTCTCTCAGAGTCTTTGGACTGAAGTAAATATTTGGCCGTATGTCTCTTGAAATAACTCCACATTTTTAGGAGCTTCTAAGGTGTTTGGACATGCAGGAACATAAGTCATTCGTAAATCAACCTTTGAGCACACGTTTGGCTCCGTGTGCAGCTGCCGAATGGAAAACCGTAATAACAGCTTCGGGGCGAAAAGGGTAGTAAGTCAAAACTTCCCTTCAAGTCTTGAATTTAAAGTCATGTTGTCATTTTTTTTGTTAACTGTCTTTGCCTGTAAAATACAGCCGGCAAGCGGGTACAAACTCCACATGGCAGCATTGTAGCACCGACACGGTGGTGTATCACAAAAAGAACTGGTTGCGTTTTCCACAAATTGCCAATTTTGGTGTTTAATTTTTGGCTTAATTTGAATTTAGTTTTTCACATCCAAATAAATGGAGCAATTCCTTCCAGACGTTTGGCAGAGAGGCAGATGAGACACATACTGTACTGGTTATGAGAAAAGCACAGAAGTCTTGTTTCCAGAAATGGATGCGTAGGCTTCAGCCTTTTGTAACATAGATAAAAATCTATAATTATTATGAAAGCATGCTTCCAATATCATACCGGGGCTTTAAAAATATTGTAAGCAGGGAGCGAAAACAAGAGACCTCCAGACGTTTAATCGCTATTTACATATTTCGGCTTCTACTTTGAGAGTTACATTGATTTTCCTCTAGGGGAGCTCATAATGAAACGGATCATTTTATATCATTCATTTATGAAATGTGTTGTGAAACTACTAAGATAAAGGCTAAAAAAAAATCTAAAGTAGAGCTATAATTTTGTGAGTAAAGAGTATTGAAAAATCGCCTCCATAAAGATAGTTTTTTAAAGTAGAGTTTCATAAAATGATCAGTTTATATCTTCCCTGTAATAGATAACTCATTTTATTCATTGTATCATAATTGGTTGGCCCCAAAGGCTGAAGGCTGAAGGATCGGTTTAGTAGCCGTTATGCTAGTTTAGTTCAAGATCAGAGTGGACATCTACGGTCTAAGAACAGCACAAGTTTTAAAAATGTTACTCAGGTTTATGTGAACATTACACTATAAAAAGACAACAGGTGATTCAACTTTAAAAAAATAAAGTAATCAAATTCAGTTTATCCAAGTAAATATATTAAGTTTATTAAGTTCTCATGTTAAACAAATCTACATAAAGAAAGTTTAACCGACTTAATTCAATTATGTCTGACAAATTTACAATATTTTTTGAAGTTGAGCTTGTGGTCTCTTTTTTTCTGAGTAGGTTTGGAAGCAACACCAAATGTCAGTTTAATTAGTATGCAAAAGAGTTTCTGGTTGGAATAATTGGTTACGATGATTATCTATTTTTGTCTATTTGCCGTTTTTATTTGGATATCGTCTCAAAGTTGCTTCTAAAAGTTTGAAAAAATCTCTGGTATCTAAGCAACATTCCAATGCAAACTGCATAACAGATAAAAGTTGTTTAATCTGGTTTTAAGCGAAGACAGAGAGGAATCTACCTACGCTATGCAAGACATTTACTCTTAAACTTGCTTTTCTGTTTTTGGTCTTTCACAAGACAGAAACATCCAGGAAATGTTTCCAACTCGGCTCTCTGCACTAATCATCTCATTTAGAGAAAGATCTATGAACTTTAATAGCTTCCCTTTAAAGCCTGGATTCTCGGAACAATCAAGGAAAACATAATAATGACAACAAATCCCTCTCGAGTCTTTAACAGGTTTCCTTGGCCTCTAAAAGTTGGCAAATGTGCAAGTTGGCAGCGTCAGTAGTGCTCGACACCTTGTGAAATATTTTGGATGTTTCTGAGCAATTTCTGCGGGATAACAATAACCGGTCATGTCACATGGCAAAGTTACAGCACGTCAACAAAGAACAGCTGTGGAGAAGAGGCCTTGATGGCTGTCGCACTGACATGGCTTTGAATCTAAATTAAAAAAATAGATCTAGTTTCTATCAAACCCTTCTGGAATAACACAAGCCATGACCGAAATGAAACACATTTAGCTTTCATCTGAAAATAAATCTACTTTTCTTCTCTGATCTGTTGAGAATAGTCATTGGGAGAATAAGCCATCACTGAGAAATATTGCACACTTATCACGAGCAGTGTGATTTTATTTGCAGATATTGTTTTGAATCAGGATAAAGTGTTGGGATTTAAAGTAAAAGAAAGCACACACTTTATCTTCACTATAGAAGGAATTTAAAAATAAAAAATATGCATCAACTCAATCCCTAAAAAGGTTTAAAGTTTTAAGAGATAAGACAATTATTGATTTTTGATAAATGTGATTGGAATAGCGGAGCTTAAAAATATAAGCACACCCAAACAACTAACCAGAAGATCACACAAGACGCCCTGTGCTCTCTGAAGACACTAATTCAGGAAAAAGTCCTCCCCCATCAACAATTTCCTACAGCACATCAACCACCCGTGGAGGTAGGCGCTACAACTGGAATACCAGGATGTGACACCAAAGGTCAGCACGGTCTGAGCCAAGAGTTTGTTGAAAATGACCAGAACATTGGTGGGGAGTCATGTACATTTGACCTGCTTTAGAAAAATACATCCTCTGCTAGGCCTGTTATGCTATGCTAGCGATTCTCTTAGTGACTCTGAACCAAAAACAATAACAGGACAAAGGAGATTTTTCTCTTTTACAAGTCTATTTTTGCTTTGCATTGTGAAATGTTCGCCATACCACCAAGTTTAGTTTTCACAATACTCTCTACCCTCAACCTCATTTCAGGTAAAAATGAAAAAAAAAACAGCCTTCGCTATAGGCCTGTTATGCTACGCTAGCAATTCTGAACCAGAAACTCCAATAGGACAAAAAAAAGTATATTTTTGCTTTGCACTGTGAAACGCTCTCCATACCACCCAGTTTATTTTTCACAATACTCTACCTTCACCTCATTTCAGGCGTAAACTCGTATCTGAAAGCTTTTCAAGGTGAAAGTTGTTAAGGTATGCTATCGGGTTTAATCTCCACATCTGTAATCCAAGCACATGTAAACACAACACAGACCTTCTGCAGAGGTTTCAGTAGGAATGTGAAAGCTAGAATCCCCAGAGTCCACTGAGTGTTTGTTGTGGCTGACGCTGACATCTCTCTCTCTCTCTCAGGCTGACAGGCAGGCTGACGTTTCTCATACAAACACTGGTTGTTGTCCCAGTTTTGCCCGAGTACCTTCTTCTGTCTTTTAAACAATAGCTGCAACACGACTCTAAAAGTAAGGGACTTCAGGCTTCAGCCTCCCCGAAGTGGTTGCAATTTTTGTCTTGAAACAAACTCTAGTCAGCTGCAATTCATGTCTGCGTAGAAACACGTAGAGATCTGACTTGAGTCATGCTTTGCCATCACCTCCATACATAACCACATTTACTGTAAGTGACAAACATGTCCACCCACAGGCCTCTTAATCAGCCCGCAGGACACACATCATCTCTGTTAGTGGCTTTTCATCACATCCACTGTGTGTCCTTGAGTCAGCATCTGCTTTCAACTAGGCTTTAAAAGTTCCCCCCTCCCTTTTTTTCCATCCACTTCACTTAATCGAACAGGATTCATAATGGAAAAATATTTTCTTGTGTTTGTCCGGATCTGCTGAGGCAAAAAAGGTTCTGGTTAATCTTAATTTGGTTAAATACACACCCTGAAGATAAACGATCTCCAGCTGTGTCCGTTCAGATCGGATGCCACGTCGGTGCCGCTGCACGCATTTTCAGTTGCTGGTCGTCTGGTGAGAGATTGAGCTTTAATAATTGCTGTGATTTTTGCATTGTGCTACATGGAGCAGTGAGGTTAACGGAGGGGGGCCGCTGACGTTTGGGATGTCACAATGTGAAGGGTCTCTGTGCATTAACTTAAGGCCTTGGGGCAATGCAAAGGCACATAGGAAGCGTGTGTGACCCTTACCAGTACGTTATTGTATTCACACAGTTTTTGGCTCAGCTTTGAACCCCAGAACTCTGGAAAAACATGTGAGATCAGGTACAGATAAAGAACCACAGGGCAAGCTGACTGTAGATAGAATGTGAAGATGCCGTCTGGTTCTGTTGGACCCAACATTTGGATATCGTCTCATGTCTCATGTATCATATTCTCCAGACTAAATGCATAACCTTTAGTGAACTTTTCTGGGGATCCAGTTTTAGTGCGTTGCAATAAACCAGATACACTTGAGTAAGTTTTATACTCGTACCTGATATTGTGGATTGGATGTTGCTCACATGTCCTATCAGAGAAGTTGTAAATGGTCTGTTTACAAACTTCCTAATCTTAAAATAAATGATAAGTTGCATCTTTTGCAATCTTGTAGGGTACCCCAAGGCCCTACAAGATTGCAACCCCTCCTGGGACCCCTCCTGGTTAATTTCTACATTGTTCCCACTGGCTCACGTTATAACAGCAAATACAATTAGCTACCATAGTTACGCAGATGATGCACAGCTCTACATTACGATGTGACCGGGAGGCTGAATCCATCCATCAAGCACTGAACAAATCAGTGTGTGGATGTGTGATACCTTTCTCCAGCTGAACAGAAACAAATCCAAAGTTATTATCTTTGGACCTAAAGAAGAACCATGTAGCGCCAATGCACACAGTTGCCTTTGATCAACTTACTTGATGTGTATTTGCTTCATGATTTTAATGATGACTTAGCACAAAATTTAATGTTCATTGCTTCACAATTGGATTGTGATGATTTTGATGCTCATCACAGTGATGTAAAGCACTTTCAGTCGCCTTGTTACTGAAATAAACTTGACTTGAACGATAAATCTTGACAGCTTACTTTCTCTTTCTCGCCCTGATTCACCGGAAACCACAGTTGCCTTGAGCGTTTCTGCCGCTATGTGAGAACACAGGTGACAGAGCCACACCGGAAAGTCCTGATTTCTTTTCACTGATCTTTCGTTTTGTCATTTTCCTCTTCTACAATTGCTTAACTGATATCAGGAGCCAGAAACACAACTCCCGAAAGAAAAGCTAACCTTCGTTGTAGCCGAGTTAGATAAAACAAAACCTCGCCATAAACTCAAAGGGAGCCACACTGTCTGTATCTTTATCTCCACAAATCTTAGCAGCTCCTTTTTTCCCCTAAACAGTGACATTCTTAATTGTTTGAAGCAAGAAGGAAGTTAAAACAGAAATAAAGAAACAGCAGGCAGGTTCCACCCTGCTTTTGTATGTCTTTAAACTCTCTAAACTGGAAGAAATCCAAAGGGGCAAAATTCACAAAGAAAGGTCATCGTTCCCACATGCACGAGCAGGGAGTGGTTTTCTGCTGTCTCGCTGCGGGGTTGTGTACACTCTCACGAATATTAGCTCATGCAAACCCCCGCCTGAACTGTTGACACACACACACACACACACACACACACACACACACACACACACACACACACACACACACACACACACACACACAAACCTGATTGCATGACTTAGCGTTGCACTTGGCAGGTGAAACAATCGACTGTTAGCACTTCACGGGTCTCAGAAGCACATGCTTGTTAGTTGACATTCTGCATTCCTAGTGACAAAAGGAAACCTGCCGCAAACTCAGAGAGGAGGAACCCAACTCAGCTAAATTCAAGCCCGCCTTCGGGCTTTGAGTTGTTGTTGACCAGAAGAAGGATTAACACTTTTGAAATGGAAATTCTACGGTCATAACAATAATAGTCGGAAAATGTTTTTAGCAAAAGCTTAAACTCCTTCAAAAAAAAAGCAAGTACAGCAGTAAAACATAGTGTGATGTACGGAGGTAGGAATGTCTTCTCACAATCCGCTCTGCTCTGCGCATAAGGCCATTATGTGACATCCATCTGTGTCTAATTCCACGTAATGTTTCTTTGAATTCACATGCTTAATCTTACACAGACATATTATTGCACTGTAATTATGTGGAAAGAAAGAAAAAAAACATCCCCATTACTAAATTACTCCAAAAAGTTGCAATCAAAGCAACTTTTTAATGTGTACCCAATCAACAGTGGATGCCCTCATTTAAGTCTGAAAGCAGAAATCGACCTTATGAAGGCGTTTGGTTCGGTAAGAGTGAAATCAAAGTTGAAAGGAAGAGTTTGAAAAAACTGCAATCCTGCTGTAGGCAATTACAGGATTAAAATGAAATAATTTTCTTGAATGCATCATCAGCACTGTTACACTTCAAAAAACAAAATCTTAGAGTATTTCTGATATAGTTTTTGGTGCAAATGTCTTCACTTGAAATACTCTAAAACTAATTTAAAGGTAACTTTTCAACAATATATAGGAGATTGTTTTATGCCAATAATTCTTCTATTCTGAGGAAAAAAGGGTCCTGTTAATTATTCGCAAGTCGGCAAAGTTTTTGCACTTCTGCGTTTCATTGAATGAGTCATGATTTTGACCTTTGACCAGTTTCACTTTCAGTTTGTCTTATCGGGGAACAGTTTTGAGAAAGGAAGATCTTTACCTAAACAAAGTCCAGAGATTGGCATTTTGAGGTCGTTGTTTCCGTCGTCCGGGGAATTTTGCAAAGACCAAACACAGAAGACAATCAAAAACAAATACGTGAGTCATCAAGTCGTAGATTCAGAAGTGCTCACATTTGGGAGCGAGGGATCAGTTTTGGGTTTTTTTGACAAACACCTTTAGGACAGGGCTGGGGCTTTCTTGTGTTTCCAGATTTGAGAATGAATTTAATATGAAATCCAAAGCTACAAGTCTGCAACAATAAGCACTGTGCAACATTTTTGTTACAATTCCTGATTAACTGTCTTGTACTTTCTTACTTAAGGACATCGGAAGCTAAGCCAGCACTGATGTGGTTGCGTGACCCCAGAGTTTTCTAGACTCTCTCATAAAGCCCACCCCCATACTGCTGATATGTACTTTATGTACTGTTGTTTTGGCATAGTGCAGGAGGAAAAGGGGATCTGTTATTGCACATTATACAAAGCCAACACTCGTTTCGATTGCTTCACTGCATGACGGAGTGCCGAGAAAGCCAACAGTCATTAAACATGCAACAGGGATAAATCACTTGCCTCCAACAAATAAATCGTTGCAATCGTTGCCTCCAACAAATTCAGTTGCTTAGGCAAATAAATTGTGTTTCTTCCTTACAGAAAGAAAATAATAAGCTACATGTTTTAATCAGTGGTTTGGCCTAATTTAGCTAGTTCTTGCTAACTACAGGTGCAAAGACTGCAAATGAATTGTGCTTTTTTAAAAATTGTCCTGCAGTCTTAGCGCGATGTTCAGGAGGAGCGTGGCAGACGTCATAGTCATAGTCATAGGGGAAGCGGGGCGGTATCCCATCAGACCGTCAGTTCCCAGAACCAGACACACACACAAATCTTGCAAAAGCACACGCGGGGTCAGTGTGACCCAATGACCCAATTTCATAAGACTGTGGGAGGGACAAATGACTACATCACGTCTTTTTCACAGTGATTCATTACTGACAACACAATGCATCCTAATAAAAGCACATTGAGAAACTTTCCATTGATTTGATTTGCAACTGAAACCTTTGTTCCTTCATGCGGCGTTCCAGTTACCTCAGAAGTTGGGAATTTGACAATTTGGCCCCACTAATGGCCTGATGTAAACCTGAAAAGTTTATGAAGAATGAACTCGCATGTTTCAGCTTTTTGGGCAGATTCAGCTACAGTAACTCATGTAGTAGAGCGAATGTTATTCAACTGAGAGATGGGACAAACTTAATGGCCTCTTGTAAAAGCAAAGATGTTTAATAGCACCTAATATAATATTGTATCCTAAGGATCAACTCATCCATTTTTAGTCTGAATTTAGCTGATTTGTCTCTCTGTCTTGCTGAAAACTCCCCTACTTTGAGGATTCCTTCAATTTCATACAAATTCTACATCAGGTAAGGGAACAACAGAACCTCAGACCGAAATAGTGAAACTGTCAGTTTAAATCCCTAAGAAAGATACATCTAGACTGGAAACAAACGAGTGTGTCTGAGGCTCAGTAGGACGGGTGGAGTCTGAGAGAGAAACTATTGAGTTCAAGGAAAACCTGCCAGTTTGCAGATTATGTTCTCTGAATTAATTATCACCGTAACTGAATCTGTGGGTTACTTTTGAGTCACTGACTCAGAGTTAAAGTTACCTTTTCTTTCCGGACTGAGAAACCACCGGGTTTCTATCATCTCAGGGTTCAGGGGGTTTTCACTAAAGCAGCTCCTGAATCAAATACCCACATTTATCTTTATAAAACAACACAAACAAAGTACTGTACTGGATTGGGAAACTCTGTGCTGCCATTGATTAAAGATCCTAAACCTTGTCAAATCTTCCTGGACTTGATGTAGGTAGCTTGTTTTACAATTCATTGTTTTTTAAATGTAACGTCACCGTCTTAAATTCTTAAATGCCATTATTCTGGGATGGTGGTGATATTTAACCCACAATTTCACTTTACTTATTCACTTTATTTACAAAATAGCAAACCAAAAGCGTTCTGTGTTAATGCTACGGCCTACAGATGAAGCACCTTTCAAGCTGACAGTCAGTTTCAGTTGTACCTCACGCATGTCTTTATTTTCTTGCCAAGTACTTTTCTGCTTGAGACACCAAGTTACTCAACACGTCGAAATGGGTTCCACTGTGCTCCTCCGCGCGGGTTTGGGCAATACTTTTGCACATTAGTTTGCTCGACGCATCCCTGTTTCCTCGGTGTGATTTATGGGACGAGGTCTCAGCTGTTGTTTCGCCCTTTTGCTCCCTGCCTTACTCGTTTCATTGCGGAGAATGGAGAGCATTGTCACTAACGGCAAACTCTCTCCTTCCCTGATCTCGCCGTTTCTCCTCCAAAAGACATACGCTGTGGTTCCAGAACTCTGCCTCGGTAGATTTGTGTTACGTGGCTGCTTCTCCTCTTCCTAATCCTCTCAAATGAGACTCCTTCTCTGCCAATGAACTCCACGCACACAGACATAGAAACACGAAATGAGGGCCGGCTTTTCCAAGTGGCCCTCTGAGATATTCTTTTCAAGGTTCGGTGTCCTGCAAAAGCCAAGCGCGCGCGCACACACACACACACACACACACACACACACACACACACACACACACACACACACACACACACACACACACACANTGTGCGGAGTGGCCACACACACTCTCTCTCTCTCACTCACTCTCTCTCTCACACACACACACACACACACACACACACACACACACACACACACACACACCGATACACTGGTGGACATACACACCGAGAACAGGCCACACACATAATACATACGTACGTGTACGCGCGCAGAGGGGGGAACAGTGCGGCATTGTTTGCTCCTTCCTGAGAGTCGGCATCAGGATTTCTCTCCGGAGCCCGGTCTGTCAAACCAGAACAGACATATATGAGGCACCGCATGTTTTCTGGCAAAGAACAGAGAAATGAAATGCGTTCAGGTAGATCGCTTAAAAATCTGCATACAAGTTTTTTTTGCAGGGGATGATTATTCCCCAAAGCACAACATTGGGGGCTTTATCTCCAGCACAAGGAGATGCATAAATGATTTCACATGAGGTTCTGACATCACAACGCATTCTTTCCCCCAATGTTTTTGCGTTTAGGGGATGTCTGAACGCAACACTTGTTGGATGTAAATGCTGGACAGAAATATTCTAGTGTATTTTATAAACGGTGCCTCAGGGCAACTTTGGCTACTTCGGTATTTTCAGCACAGCTCAGGACATGAACTCCAGCGTAAAACAGTCTGGATTTGTTTGGAGAAATAATGCCGTTCAGTGACATTAGTAGATATTCATTCTCCAGATCTTAAAGAAAAGCATCAACAGGAAACTGTAGAAAATGACCAGCTGCCAGCTGACACACAGCCAGGTTAAAAGCAGGCAGAAATAATCAGAGCAGAGATGACTAATGACCTGTAAACGTCTCAAGATTAAGTTCATTTGACTGAAACTCAGTTTCAATAAGGGTTTAATAAAAGTAAATCTAATCTGCTTTCACTTTGCATTTATATATTCAGGACATTAAATCGGGATTAATTTTACAAAGTCAGAAACCAAGTGAATTAAGCTAACATATACAGACTCATATCTTTGTCGTCAACTGTGTGTTTCTTCTGTTTTTCACAGTTTTCATATTTACAACTAAGTTTTTACATGCTGAGGAATCATTAATTTTACTCTGTCAAGATTATTCAGAAATTAATCTGGTTATTTGTTTATTTGTTGCATAATCTGGGTACATTGCTTATCTGCATTCTGATATTTATAACTCTTAATATTTTACGGCTATCTATGGCCAATCAATGAAACCCACCCAAAATTAGATGAGACAAAGATGTTGAAAGTCACATTAGTGAACCCAGCCGCTCAACCTCCTCAACACGACTTAACATGAGAATTTCAGTTTTTTCCTTTTCAATTTGTGGTCAAAGAAAACATACTTTTGGTAAATACATAATACCATGTTTAGTTATTTACTTCTCATGTATAAAGGTGTAGTTACTAGAAATTAATAGAGTGCGTAACAAAACATCCAGCTCACCCAACGAGACCGTGCACAATGTCTTCTTGTATTGACTGAATCAGATGATAAAAGAGTTTCAAGTCAAGCTGCTCATCATATCAAGTCACAATCCTCATTCCAATATCAGTGTGCAGTATCACATCCAGCTGAGATTTGTGGCTTTGACTAGCATTACTATTTTAAAATTTGAATGACTAGACCACCAAATGCTTCACACACTGACAAACAGAGCCAGAAGGAAGATTTAAAGCAGATTCGATCCGTAAAGATGTTGGCAGCTAGTCTTGGTACTTTACCATCGTTTATGCAGTTACACAGTGTTCTCATACTGAAAATCTGCTTTTATGCTTTGCCTCAAAGTAAAACATTTAAGCAAAGTGCATTTAAACTCGTTAACCTCAGTTTTAACCAGTAGAAATAACTTCAAATGTGGAGAAGCTGCGAATCGGATGCTAACCTTAGCAAGCCATGGCGTACGACTAGTGCTAGCAAAACATTCTTTTCTCAGCAATTACTTTTGTGCCATTTCTTCTTGTTTTATTTTAATGTTACCAAAATAAAAATAAAGATTTCTGTGAGAACTTTCCATTACATTTTTCAGTTTTTCCTGTGTTCATCCATCACTGCAGTTTGGCTTCACTACAAATCAGTAAAGGCCAAATTGCAAAGAACAATCAGTCCTGCAGAAAGGATTTTCACTGCCAGCCTTCTCTGTCAAGGACATAGCAGGTCTAGGGTCAGGAACATTTCAGCCAGCATCTCTGCAGACCTCACACGCAAACTGCTTAGACGTTTAGGTCGGCCTTACGGAGCGCTGCGTGTGAAAAACGGGAACAGCTTCTTCCAATCTCTGATGAACACAGTGGCACCTTACTCAGCTGTTCCACTGTGAAACTAAATAAAACCTGAAAAGTTTGGCTGGATGTAATTTGGCGTGACAATTCGGGACTCTGTGGTCAGCACTAATTCCCGTGAATAATTATATTTACCGACACTCTTACTCAATCCTCCTTTTTCTTTTTTCTTTTTTTTTGACATTTGACCAGAGAAGCATCTCATTTTGTTAAACTGCACAATAGAATTACGTCATTTCTCATGTCTAGAAAGTGGGGGTTTCATGTTGGCTGTATTTTTTATATTTTTTTTTTTTGGCTTTGAAAGCGGGGCGGTTGACTTATGACTCAGAACTCAAGGGAAGTCCAAATCATGTGGATCATCACACTGCTTTGTGGACAAGAACACTGGGAATATACAGTGTAAAAAAAGAGCAAAAATTAAACAAGATTAATGTATTTTGAAAAAATATATATACATATTAGAACTCCAAAGCACATTGTGGTTTGCTTGTAAAATTTCAGACTTTTTATGGAGTTCAAGAACAATTAATCAAAACAGAAATGATTCCCAAAAAGCGAGGTCTTAAAAAAAATTTTCTGCGCAGGCTGGACTTTAGTCATCACATCGATTTGTTCTGATTACTGTTCTTGCTCCCACGATACTGGATTTTGCAGCTTCAGGAATTGGTGGGGAGGTGTTGAGATTGGCAGATGCACAGCTGTCAAAAGAACACTCTGCAGAGAGGGAAGTTTTGAGTCAAACCTCCGAAGACTCCCAAGATTCACGCTATCAGGGCAACAAAGGCTCAGTCCCCCTGCTCTCTGGAGGGTTTGGGTGTTGAAATTATTTTGTGTGGCCTAGTACAAATTTGACCCTTTTAACACATTGGGGTGCAAATGGACACTTTGTTGAGGGCAAAATTGTCACTAATTTTAACAAAAACGATGCAGGCAAACTTTCCTCAAATGAAAAAAAAAAAAAACATGGCTCTGTGGGTAGAGTAGTTGTCTTGTGATCAGAAGGTTGTAGGTTCGGTTCCAGCTTCCTCCTGCCACATGTCAATGTGCTCCTGGGCAAGACACTTAACCCCAAGCTGCATATCAGTGTTTAAATTTGTGAGTGTGAATGTGACTCTGGTGTAAAGTGCTTTGAGTGGTCAAAAATGTTTGGTTAAAGCGCTATATAAGTTCAGTCCATTTATAAACCATACTTTTCACTTTTGTCTCACTTACACAAACAGAACCGGGTTTGAAATTCTGGTTCAGGTCCTTTTTGGGGTTACTCTGTTTAGCAGTGAAGAAAGTATGAAAACATGAAAAATGCCAATTAAAAAACATATAACCATTTGTACATTTAGCACATAAACTACACAGGATCAATTCTTATACTCATATTAGCATTAGCATGTGATGGTACTAGCTTAATTTAAAGCCACTCTAATGTACTGGAAGTAACCCTGACCACTGGACATTACATAACACAGTTCTGTTACTTTCAGCATGTTTTTAAAACATTGGATTTTAACTACAAAGTGCAGACACACGACTGCTGATACGTTTTCTACAGCATTTGTTACAACTTCAATCTGGTCTGAATTGCTAGCTAGCTACATCTAGCCAGCACAACATTTTTACTTAAGGCTGTTTTTTTATATACTTGTAATGTTGACATGCTATTTCAGGTCTGTATTGTAGTTTGATGAAGACCCAGTTGTATGCTTTACAGCTTTTGAAGGATGCCAAATAACAACTTCTTCCGTCATTTTTGTAGGACTGAAAATGAAAATGTAATGCTACCAAACAATCGAAAATGTTTTTGGTTTGAAAAGGTGTACTGCTACGCTGCCAGCCAAATGAGGAACAGACTGTAACTCTCCCCACCAACTTGTTAAAAGATACTAAAGGCTTAGATAAGACTGGGCCTAATGTCTCCTTTTTTGCAGAGTAATGGGGCTGCATTTCAGTTTAAGATCTAAACACTGGGCCGCTCAGTCTGCTGCTTTAAGCCAGCTTCCCATTAACCATTTTGTCACTTTTGAGTCTGAACTCCTCAGAAGGGTCTGAAAGTTGAATGAGGTGATGTAAGCCTGTGTTATTTGGCCTGTGTTATACTGGCAGGAAAAAGCCTACACAGCAGCACAACAGGAAAGTTAGATGATGCTTCATCCAAAGAAAACCGGGGCTGCTGGGAGCCAAATTCAGAAAAGGAAAATACGCTTTACAGACATTTCTCTAGATTAGCGAAGACATTTTCTCATATTTTTGGCAGACTATATTTAGGTGCCTCATGCAAAAATAAATCCCAAGAATAGAAGTGTAGCGTCTGTCCATGTTTCCTGCTTTTAGCCTGTGACCTCGTATGTACTCGCTAATGGAGCCAGAAGTTTATTGTAATCTTGTTTTTAGCCGAGGGCAGTGATAGTAATGGCCTTTATCTCCATGCTGACTTTGGCTAGACTGTTTCCCATAATAGATCAAACACTCCCTATCCAAACTGTCAAGGCCTAATGGACACTCTTACCTGCACGACCACACATACATCCACGCTCTTGGAGGAGAAACAGCTTGTCGTTTTCCTTGCATCAAAAGAGATTCCTCATTAACAATAAAGCTTTCAACCATATCCACCAAAACAGGGAGTGCGTTTTGGCAGAGTCACCAGAAACAAACTATGCGTGTTTTACACTCCTTTTCCTTGTGCAGAGCACAGCTCAGATCTTCTCATGCACGCGGGAACCTCCCCAGCACTCAAGCCGGTGGTAGCTGTCATCGCATCCCTCACAATAGACAGAGTGTCTCGGCCCAGACTCCGCTGTCAGCAGTTTTTCTTGGGAAGTGTCCTGATTATACGCAGATGATCCGTGATGACCTACTGTGTTCCCTTTGTGTCAGTGCAGTACTGAAAAACAACAGGGAACATATGGAGAAGTGAGCAAGAGGAAAGCTGGGTCTGAAGGAGGGATTGAGATCAGTCTTACTCCATGCCCCAATGTCTGCAGCTCTGTATTTCTTAGTATTTTTATGCTGTTGGTTTCCAGAGGTCACAGGACCCTTTTTCGGACGTTGCACATCTATTTAAACAGCATCTATAAAATTCAGTCTTGAGTCATTCCCACCTCTGTGTTTGGTATGTTTAGAGTAATCCTGAGCAAGTTCTTGTGAAAACACGATGGACTCCAAGAGACTTTCATCCGACAGAGGAATGTGCTTCAATATTCATTTAATAATAATAATAATAATAATACATTTTATTTCAAAGGCGCCTTTCTGGCACTCAAGGACACCGTACAAAGAGTAAAA
>CAEGAF010084022.1:0-26995 GCA_903067075.1 Micropoecilia bifurca | reverse complement strand
GCAGCCACTAGTGTCGCTGTAGAGCATTTCTGCCAAGTTACCCGCCTGGTAGATACTTGATTTACACAGAAGAAGTGTAAATCAAGTATCTCACACCTTGCTAAAAGTGTATCCTCAGAGAGAGTCTTCTCCACCGCTGGAGATATTATCACTGTGCAGAGAAGTGCACTTCTCCCAGAGCACATATATCAGATTCTATTTCTAAACAAAAATCTTAGGAGAATGTAGTTCACTTATCCAGCACAGTAGACTTTCTGTTTAGAGTTCACTTATTAGTCAGGGTCTATCTATCTACAGGCCTTAAGCTGCTCTGCTAAGATGGGTGCATTTGAAGTTAAATTAGTTAAATTGTCAAATGTAAATTTAAATTGTACTGTTTCAATTAAAAGAAACATGTTTTCTCACCACTTCTTTGATTCATTTTGTTCAGTTGTCTACTTCAAGTCTGTGTCCAACCAGAGCCAGGTATTGTGTAGTTGGTGCTTTTAATCAGTTTTCATTTAAATTAATTCAGTCCAACTCTATCACAGTCACAAAATGTCACCAAAATCACTCTGTCCCTCTAAAATTGTTAAAAAAAAAAAAATCACAAATGTGCATCGAATCGTACCGGTTGCTGGATATCATGATGTATATCGTATCGTGAGCAGAATATCGTGTATCGTATTGTGAGATTATTGTATCACTACAGCCCTACTTGACCATCCCTCAACCATAATTGGATTTTTTTTTTAAAAAAGAAGGTATGATGCTCCTGAACGCCACTGGAGGAATATTTCAGGTATGAGTATCTCACCCCAAAAAAAAGCCAGACCAAACGCAGTTCTTCTCTGTCAAACTACGCAGTCTCTTTTACTGTCAGATCTGGTTTGTCTCGTCAGTAGATGGTTTCTATTGTGTGTCTTATAAGTAAGACAAGATTCTTGGAATTTTCATTTTTAATGATGCAACCATGACGATGAGCATTCGTCAGGACTTATACAGCCTGTGATCAAACTGTGTGCACCAATTTTAAACTTGTATGAGATGATTGTGCCTTACCAGTCAGCATGACAGAAGTGACATGATAAAATAATTAAAATATGGTGTTGCTGCTTTTGTTGACAATTTCTGATCTGATCAAAATTTGATAAGTGAAATTTTGCTGTGTTCACAACTCAATTTGTTAGTTTTATAAATGAAAGACTTGAATCCATTTTTAATCCTGTTATGTTCTTGTATCATTTCTTGTCTTTCTCCATATTTTAGGACCTGTGGAGGGACTTGGCGATGTTGCCACCATGGCTTGTGGTCAGAACCATTGTCTGGCTTTATGTGCTTCTGGACAAATGTTTTCGTGGGGGGCAGGAAATGATGGACAGCTTGGGTTTGCAACAGGGCTCCCCAGAAGCAACTGGAGACCAAAGCAAGAGCTGAAACTCACAAGAAAACATACAGTACACTATTTAATGTAAATATATGGTAACCCATTATTTCCTCATCAACTTGCAGCCGAGTGCCCTTGCCATTGCCCATACCGGTAATCCAGGTGGCTTGTGGGAACTCCCATTCCCTTGCATTGACCAAAGGTAACCTTATTAACCTGCTGAGGAAAGCTTTGTGTCTTGAAATGCAAAAGAGACAACTCTGTATTATATTTTGTCTTCTTTGGGGTTTTTTTTAGGAGGAGACGTCTTCTCCTGGGGTTTAAACAGTCATGGCCAGCTGGGCTTGGGGAAGGACATGACACTACAGCAGACACCCAACCTGGTGTGCGCCTTGACCGGAGTTGCAGTAACCCAGGTTTCAGCTGGAGGAAACCACACACTGTTCCTCTCGGTCTCCGGCCTGGCGTATTGCTGTGGGGCTAATAAATCTGGACAGCTGGGGCTCAACAGGGTGGATGAAAAAGGTAGATTAGGTTCTTTTTTTTTGTTGTCGTTAAAATGGGAGCTAACAGGTAACTCTCAGTCTCCTCCATATAAAAGCGCTGAGTCTCCATCTCTTTTCGATGTCATCTGATCCAAAACAGGCAGGTTCAACGTCTGCATGGTACCTGCTCTCAGACCTCTGGGCGTCTCTTCCATCAGCTGTGGAGAATCGCACACTGCTGCATTGACGAAGGTGCTAATGCCACTGATTCAGATTATTTACATAAAGTGAATCAACCCTTCTGACTTCAGCCTTTTTTTAAAAGTAATCTTTCTTAGTTTTTTGGGTGTCTTGTGATTTGTGGGTTTTGCAGGATGGGAAAGTTTTCACTTTCGGAGATGGGAGCCACGGTCAGCTCGGTCACAACTCCACCACCACCGAGGTTCGGCCCAGGCTGGTTGATGGTCTCGGAGAGACGGCATCCCAGGTTGCATGTGGGAGGTAAAAGTGCCACGTTGTTTGAAGATGACTTTGTAAAACCGTTCCAAAAAACTTCAAGACATTGTGTTATTGAATACTGGCTCATTAAATTCTTAACATGGTTCTGGCCCTCCAGACGCCACACTCTTGTGTTGACTTCTTCTGGACGTCTGTTCGCTTTTGGTAACGGGGACAAAGGCCAGCTGGGGACAGGACAACGAGACAGCAGCCCGTCCCCGTCCCTGGTTCAGCTTCCATGGCCCTCTGACGGTGCTGCTGCCACACCGACTGGTGCGTATATAGTCGCCCTGGATGGCAGCAGGTGATGGATTGAATGATTTAAATAGTGTTTTTTTATATATTCTTCTCATTGCTTGTCAAGGAGTCCATGTCAGTGAGATGATTTTTTTTTCTGGCATTTTGGCACAATTTAGAGTTTGGAATCAAACCAAAATGAAATTACCCTCTAGACTCTGAAAAAGAGGTTTTGAATTTCTAATCTACCATTATCAGAGACTGATTTTAATCATTTCTTATGTTGTCAAGCAGACTTGAAGTTATCAACTGGATGGGACACCAACTTCATTTACACTCCACCTGCAAATGTAAGGTGGTATCAAACCAAAAAGTACTTTTTAATTAGCCTAAAAAGAAAACATAAAAACTTGACTTTTTCTAAACTTTTAAGACTTTCAGCCATGGACAAATAATTGGGCGGCTGGATGAGACAAAACTGAAAAAGTGGGTGGCAATGAAGTACAGCAACATCCAGGCAAAAAGGTAACCCAATAATTTAACTGTGGATTTTTATGTTTCAATACTGTAAAAGTTTTGTTTACCTGCTTAAATCTTTTGTTTCTTTGCTTTTTTGTCGCACCTTAAGCTAACAGATTATCAAAAAATATGTATATTTTATGTCTCCATTAATGTTTTGTATTTACTCTTAAAACCAAAGTTGCTGACATCATCCAGTCTGAAAGGTTTCCAAATGAAATAATCATTTGAACACAGATATTTGTTATTTCTTAGGTTAATTTTGTCTGACTTTAAAATAAGGGTGACCATATGAAGCACAAAACGTTTTTTTTCAGCTAAAGTAGAAGAAGTCTGCAAGGGATTAAATTTTACAGCGTTTTATTGTCTCTGTTGCCTTTTGTGGTGACTAATTTAAAAGTATATATTTTAGTGTTTATAAAATCATGCTTCTCATGCCGTCTTCTTTTTGTGGAACAGAGAAATCGAGTCGATGTTTTACACAAGTTCAAGTCTTGTTGCAAGTTTCACAAAACCTGAGTAAGTATGATTTTTCCATCGGCTTTGGAGTTTGGGTTCTAGAAGTGTGTTTTACAAATAAATAATTCCCACATGTCATCTAACACTGCTGTGGTCCTGCTACCAGAGGGCCTCCGCTGGAAGCTGGTGCTCTGACTGTGGACCTGGAGGCTGCGCGTCAAGCCTTCGACCAGATGTTGGCAGTCCCATGGATCAAGCAAACAGTTGAGGAAAATTTCTATGCTTTCATTAATTTATTCAGAATAACTGAAACTTTATGCTCGTACGAGTTGACAGCTCACGAGAAGATTCAGGATTTGCATATACTGCACGTTTTGCACAGCTTTTTAAACTTGACTTTTCCCATGCAGGTAAATTTGCAGCTCATTACAGAACTGCTCATTGTCTCAAGACGTTCTTTGAAATCTCCAGAGATTCTCCTGATTTTGCTGACATGTCCGCTGTTACAAGAAGACTCGAGCGTCATGAGTTTGGTTTTGCCTCTGGCTGTCATGATTGATGAGCTCAGTGAGAAGACTCTGGAAACTTTAAGTAAGAAACTATTGGACTTGTATTGCATTTTCATGATTCAAATTAAGGTCTAGGAAGAATTGCCATCCCTTAGTGTAACATTAGTACTGATAAATATGATCTGTCAGCTTTTGTCATAAAATAGATTTTGTAATTCGTATTATTTTCGCTGCAGGAAGCTATTGGTCGTCTTTGTCGGCCACCATTTTGATCAGGCACATCATGGTCTTCAAAAACGCTCTGGCTTTCATCCTGAAGAACCGCCTGTTGCAAACCCACAACCTAGGAGCCAAACTGCTGCTGAAAGCCCTGAAGCTCCTTTACAAAGTCAGTGTCCGAATGCTTTCAGTCAGCTGTGCGTTTCATTTAAAATAATGAAATTATCCTTTTAGAATCTTCTGATCAACTGCTTGACCTTTAACCTTTGAGAAATATTCACTACTACCAATGTCAAAGCACTGGTTGCTTTTAATGTAATCCATTGTTTTGTTTTTCAGGCAAACAAATGTGGGAAGTCTTACAAAGTCCAACTGAGCACCTTTTATGTCGAGGAAATCCCCATCACTCTTAATGCACTTGAGGATGTCGCTCTTTGGTTGTCCCTTGCCAAAATAGAGGTGAAAATAGTTATGTATTGTTTCACATGATCTGTTCATATTTTGCTGAAATTCCTTCTTGACCATTTATTTTGACATTTTCTCAAAGGACGACCAAACGCCCACCATTTTCTGCTGCTACCCTTTCGTTTTCCCTCTGATTTGTAAAGTTGCCGTCTTCAACATCTTAGCACGTGTGATGAAGGTAAAGTGCTTTATGAGCTCTGATTCCTGCATGTGGCTGCAAATATTTTGCTCCACAATTTTATAACAAAAGAGTTTTGTAACTGCAGGAATCTCTTCATGTTGTACATGAAATGGGTTTGCCGTTCCCTGACGAGTTTCTTGTAAACACCCTGGACTCCCCCGTCCCAGTCCTGCAGCTGAACCTGAGACGAACTCACCTGATGGAGGACACCTTCCGACATCTCGCTGCAGCCGACCACGCTGCATTTAAGAGAGAGCTTGTGGTAAAAGCAACATAAGAAAATGGACGTTATTAAAAATCCACGGTTGTAGAGTCTTGCGAAATTTGACACTAAAACACAAGTTAAAAACATTCAAAACTGCAGAACTTGAATGACAGAAAAAAGTGCTTAGATCAATGAAAAATAATTGATAAAACAACAAATACGTGTGGAATTTTATTGAAGTTCATAATTTCACCCGTTTTCTTACTTGAAGCTTAAGTTTAGATAAATTAAAATCATTATTTTGGAGAACAAGTTTTTGAAAATGGTTCTTTCCTTTTTAAAATTTAAAGGACTTTTTTTTTTATCTTTCTACCTACCCTAGGTGCAGTTTGTAGATGACAGGGAGATCATGAACGTCAACAAAAAAGATTTTTTCCTCCATGTGTTTGATGAGCTTATGGCTCCTGAATCTCAAATGTTTATGTACAACGAGAGTCAGACTCTGGCTTGGTTCCCACCCAAGGTAAGACCTGCATCACCTTTAAGCACAAGGCTTATTAGTAGGTAGGTTTAAAGACTGACCTTGTGTGTATACACCCGAGGATATGAATACAACATACACATAGCAGACAGACATGTGAACGTGTTTAATTTCAGCTTTCCCATATTCTTGTTTGTCTTTCTTTAAAAACCTATAGCCTCAAGTGGAGGAAAGGAAGTACTTCCTGTTTGGCGTCCTGTGTGGCCTGGCTCTATACAACCACAACATCATTCACTTGCCGTTCCCGCTGGCGCTCTTCAAGAAGCTGCTCAGAGTCAAAACGTCCCTGGACGACATGAAGGAGTTTGAGCCTGTCATGGCAGAGTAAGAAACATTTTTAAAATCCCTGGCTGTGCAGATAAAAAGGCACTTAAGCACATTTTTTTTTTTAGAGAAAAGAATCACAAATATGACTTTTCTTCATACTTGGCATGGTTCAATTGAGACATTATTATTGGTGAATGGAGCTTCATTAGTAAACTTTGAAATTTGCTTTTCCAAGTCAGAATAAGTACAGTGTGAAAAAGAATATTTAAATAAAAGAGTAAAATGTTTCCAGACCATCCTGTTTTTTGTCTAAGAAATCTAAAAATAGAAAATTCAGAATAACAAAGTAATTGCTTTTCTTGAATCATTTACAATGTTTTACAGTCAATATATCTTACCCACAAATAAAAACCTTTTCAGACACTTTGGATTAGAGATTTAGACTGCACCTGCATATTGCGAACAAATCACTGAAATTTCTATTTTTTTGGACTAACGCAGATGGAAAATGTGTAGAAACATGTACAAATGGTGCTAAATTAAAATGATACTCTTGACCAAGATCCTGAACTGAAGGCCAGCCTCGGTATCAAGGTGCTTCGTGATTTACAGAAATCAACAGATAATAAAAACTAAACTTTATTGTTTTTTATCAAAAGTTCAGAAAAAACTTTCACAATGGAAAACAAACAACTTTCCTCACCGTTGTTTGTGTGTTAAGGTCATGGAGGTGCATGTTGGAGGTCTACACCCCCGATGACGTCGAAGCCCTGGAGACGACTTTCACTGTACGTTTTCTAAACACATGCTGAGTTGCATCCAGCTGGATTTATAGTCTTCAAAAGTTGGATATTTAAAAAATATGTGTGCAAGTTCCTAACCCTTTTTATTCGTGATGACAAAACAGGTCTTCTGGGGTGGTGAGAAAGTCGAACTTGATCCAAACGAACCCGGAAAACTTGTCACTGGATCTAATAGGTTTGTTTTAATTTGCATTGCCATCTGTTTGCATCTCATATTTATGTGAAAAGCTGCAGCCATCTGTGGAAAGGTTCCTGACTATAGTTAAGATGAACAATTGTGCAAGAACCTTCAGATTTGTAATAATCTACCAGTCAGTGTCACGATTCATTAGGTGCTGTTTGTAATATTCTTTATGCCTACAGGCAAGAATTTGTCGCTGCCTTTGTCAACCATGCCTTTAACAAATCAGTGGAGGGAGTGTTCAAACTCTTCAAGGAAGGGTTTTTCAAAGTGTGCAACATGGATGTCGTGGAGTTCTTCCAGCCTGAGGAACTACAGTCGGTCATGGTGGGCCAAGAAAACTACGACTGGGAAGTCTTCAAGGAGGTAGCCACATATCTCCTGGTTTTAATGTTTTAGTTTGAGTAACGTGCATTTTTATATTTAGGTAATGTAAATAAAATCGAACTCTAAAGATCAGTGATGGAGGTTGAGTTGTAAAAACAATTTGAATGTTGTTTTTAAATTCACAGAACACAGTTTATGAAGGAGGCTATCATGCTGATCATCCAACCATCATCACCTTTTGGAGGGTGTTTGACGATTTCTCAGCAGAAGAGAAGAAAAAGTTCCTCCGTATGTTTTCCACTGTTCATTTTGGATCAGCTTTAGACCCACCCATGGTTCTGTTTAATCCATTTTGTTTTTGTGTGGCCAGTGTTCCTCACAGGCTGTGACAGAGTCCCCTTCTTGGGAATGCAGTGCGTCAAGATGAGAGTGGCCATGTTGCCAGATGCCACAGAGAGACACTTGCCTGAATCCCTCACCTGCCACACCTTGCTGCTGCTGCCCAACTACATACGATACCCGGTGGAGAGAACGATGGAGACCAAGCTCCTTCGAGCCATTAATCACAACAGAGGCTTCTGGAAGAACTAGAAATCTTTCTTCAAACACACCTTTTTGGTTACTAGGTTTTCCACAATGTTCACCATCTAAAGATGCATTAACTTTCTGAAGACTTTACAGCAATATTATCTGATATACATACCTGTAGTAGTTCTCATTTACTGGGTTTTCTTGTGGGATAACAAATGTTTCCCGGCTCAGTACTTCAGGGTTTGTTTAAAAATGTAAAGTATTATACTTATTTATCTGTTCAAGGAAATGGGACACTGGAAGAAAAGGATGATGAAACAAAGTGGCTAGACACAAGAAAGCAAATAGGACAAAGGGACAAAGAGCTAATTATTTCAGTGTACAAAATGACAGGATGGTTGGAAAGGAGGGAAAAGTCTGGAAATATAAATATTTTCCATACTTATCCAGATATAAGAAACACAGAAGGACTAAATTCCAGGCTGTGATGAAATCATGCAGACATACCCTGATTCTCAATAACTTTGTAATTGATGTAAGATGTAACTTGAACACAATAATTAGATTACGTCTTAGCTCAAGAGCTCGCTTTAAGCACAATTAAGAAATGCCACAATAGGATTCAAGCATGTATTAGAATGTTTTCAAATAAAAGCTATTTTTTTAACTGCAAAAGTACAAAAAGGATCAGCTTCAACACAAGTCTCAGGGGAGATTCATTTTTATCCACATTTAAATCCTGGAGCTCAGACAATTTGCTGGACTTAAATTTGAGACTTTATCCATATTTGTTCTTTGCATTATTTCTCTTGTACATAATTGGATACTCTTGCTTAAAGGAGCAGTGGTAGTTATTTCTGAATCATAAGAGTAAAACATTCCACATCAGCAATGACTTACAGTTCTTTATTTTGACAAAAAATATTAAATAAACCAAGAACAGTGATTAAAAAAAAAGTACATCTGTGTCCAACATGGTGGGGTGTAAATTCAGATTTGTTTCACAGGTCTGGGACAGTTATTTCTCTTTTTGCAAGAATCGAGTACATTTGGGGCATTTTCTTGTGCAAATTTAACTATAAACAGTTAACAGTTTAAAAAAAAAAACCAAAAGCAAGTTTTGACATCACTTTCAGTGTTCAGTCTCTTCATTTTATCATCTTTCCTTTTTCCAGTAAAACTTTGACTCAGTCAACATCACAGCAATAAGATTCCATCCTTCTAGGCAAAATGCTTCATATTTAAAAAAGTGCTAATTAAAAATAGCTTAAGTAGCACCGAAGGAGCTCATTTGAAGTTTAATGTCTATGTGAATTACGCCCGACTGGGAAATAAAACTTAATTGGAAAAACAAAAATGTCTGATATTAAATTACATTTATTCAGCAGTAAACTTCTACAGTCTATCTCTGTGTTTTGCATCTAACATTGTTCCTTCCAGCAGATCTCTGTCCAAGACGTCCACAGGTTACCGAAAGGGTTAAACATTTGAAGCCGCATTCGTCATGTAAACTTTTTCTCCACAGGATCTGACATATCTCATTAAACAAACGACAGAAAAAGTTACACAAAACATTTAGGAAAAGCTGGCCGATCAGGTAGCAACTTGGATTAGTTTGTTCGTAGTATCAGGTGGAGAAAACATGAGGCTAATGTGCTTTGTTTGTGCAGTCTTTAATTAAACACCTGCGACGACCAGACCAGCAAAATCTGCAACGTAGCGACTTAAATCAATTCACAGACGTACATAAATATTCAGAAAATAGTTAACATGCAATTATGCAGTAAAGACAGAGCAGTTAAAGCCACATGTTCCTGCTACAAAATCTGAAGACATTAAATGTAAAAAAAGGGCAAAACTAACAACGTGGCTATGCTCACAGGTGGAGGCTGACGTGTCTCACCTCTTCATTGTTTGGTAGCGAGCGTTGTGCCTGATGACTTTAGCAATGTGGTTCTTTGAGGAGAGTTTGTGTTTCTGTTTCTGAGATGACGCCATGCAGACAGCAGAGTTCTTCTCCTGCAAAAGTGAGAGCTGGAGCTTCTATCTGACGAGGTGGTAGGTGAGCCAGTACATGAAGACGGGCTGCGCCGCTGCGATGGACATGGTGAGGTACATCCTCAGTTGGTTCCTGGCTCCTCTCACCAGCTTCCCTTCAGCCGCCGCCTCGGATAAGAGCTTCAGACGCAGAGTGCGGATCTGCAAGGAAACGCGGGGAAACTTTGCTGAAGAACGAGGCGAGAAATGTTTCTACTCCCAAGTGAACCGATTGGTAAGTACTGCAATTTAAAAACTGCAATTCCCCTTGTGCTCTTGGGATATAAAACAGGGAAAGATTTAAGGCATTCTAACCAGTCAGCCTGAGTAATAGCTCAACAAAAACAATCAGTCCTGACTGAGATGCCTTGGCATGACTGAAACGAGACTGGTCCTGCTCAGAAACTCCAATGTGGCTGAATGAAAACAATTTCTCAAAGACAAGCGGGTGACATTTTCTTCACAGCAGCGTAAACAAGACATCGGCCATTTTTACACTTAAAGGCAGCTGTTATATACCAGAGGTAGAGCAACAGCAACTTTGCTCTACCTCTTGGAAAATGGAAAAGGAGCTTTTCCATTTTCACATAACAGACTGATGTAAATATCTTTTTATTTTCATGCATTTGTCTAATATAGAAACTTGTTTCACAATCAGAAACACTTAGTTGTGACAAACAAGACAAATCTTTAAGCAGGTAAAAACAAAGCTGGACGAGAACATGATGAGAAAAGCGTCAAATCATTGTAATTACATTGTAACAGTAAAATGTATTAAAGGTAATAAAGGGGGTTCAAAATGAATCCAGAGCAGGATAAAATAATGACAGTCCTGCAACAGTCTGTAACATTTGTCGTGAACATGCTAGGAATAATGTATCAACTGTGTCTGGGATGACCTGGAGTATGAGGGGGAGGTACAAGCACCAGAAGAGCAAAAAAAAAAAAAAAAACACATTAAAATAATTAAAAAATGCTTCAGACTCACCATGAAGACAAAGATGGCTGCACAACACCACAGCAGGGAGAGATAATATGCTACCTTTCCAAACAGAAGACCAGCAACAACACCTAAAATCATTCTGGAAAAGGCAGACCATCTGGTGGTTAACTAAAGATACTGCAGAAGAAATAATGTTGACAGAAATATGCACCGGCACATACCCAACATATTTGTATCCCGAAAAGGCTAAAAGGTCTATGGTGGTGAGGTCTGTGTTGACGGTGACGAGGTAGAGTGAAAGCAGGACGGCCAGGACCTCCATGATCAGCCACACCAACGCCGAGCTGGCCTGGACTCCCAGGAGCTCTGGGGAAAACCTGAGGAGCAAAGGACACAAAGTCACAGTGATTTATTCAGTCAGCCTTTATCAGCTCATTACAATAAGGTTGTAGCTACTAAAAAGACTATTATTATTAAAAAAAAAAAAAAAATTAATTGCTGTAGGTTGCAAACTGCAGCTTGGACACAAGTAAGGCTTCTGTACCGATTCTGTGTGCCAAGAGCCAGACCAGCCACCAGGATGTATGTGATGAAGCCCATAGTAGGAATGTAAAGGTCAGGAGCGTTGACATCAAAGCGCGGGGCAACGGGGATGTCCTGCTGATAACTCACCTCCCAGTTCTGCAGGAGAAAACAAAATTCACACAATTATCAGGTCCGTTCAAATTTGGCACAAGTGTTTTATGGCTTATTTTAAGTTGTTTGTAACAACAGCTAGGATTGCTAAGCAAACTTTCAATACAAAAGAAAGATGTTCTGGTTTCTGTAAGTCATAAAGTTCTGTAAAGGGACATGGAACACGGAATGCCACACATTGATAATACGTTTTTACCCCCTATCTTGATTTAAATCATTTAATTCTAACTACACATGTCCATCCATTACAATTCAATAACTGCATAGAAAGCTCATCTCAGTAGAAAACCTGAGCTTACCTCATGCATGTAAGGAAAAACTAAAATTCCAAGCTTCTTTCCGACATACACCGTGTCAACAGCAAAGTAGTATTTCAGCTTGGATATGGGGATAAACCTGTCCAGCTGAAATACACAAAGACAAAGAAATGTACACTTTATTTCGAGCCATGCTGATCAGCTACATCTGTAGCCAGTCTTACGTTTTTGTCCACCATTTCCCTCCCCTGGGTTGCCAGTGAGCTGCCGTAAGCCATGGCCAGGTTGGACATGGGGTCCGACAGGAGGGACTGGCCAGGAAGTCCTCCTGCTGCTTGAGGGCCAGCCTGCTGATTTCTGTCAATAAATTAATGAAATATGATAGGAGCCAGAAACCAAAATCCAATTTGATCACTTTAGCTGCCGATTCAACAACTGGCTCAGTGAAATATAAGGACAGATCCCACCTGTAGACTCCTGCAGCCCCAGGCCCTGTCGCACTTGTGTCGTCAAACAGCTGGCTGCCATCTGGCCCATCCATTGAGCTGTTTCTCAAACGCATATTTTGCTCTGTGGAATATATTTGGTAAACAGGGATTAATTAAATTGCTTAATTTGGAGTTGAGCAGAATTAGCAACTCAAGCAAGAGTCAGCCAAGAAGTTTAAAATAACCCCATCATGCACTTCTTCCAATTACTTGTAGGCTCTAAAGCACGGATGTTAAACTCCCGTCAATGTTTCCTGGTGTCCTGTCATTTTTTTTTATCCCTTTGTCCCTTAACATATCCCTGTGGACGGATAGCATTTGGGCTCAAGTGTGCAAATTGAAGGGAAATGAACCCAAAACACTAATTGGTCTATAGTTACAAGTCTGCAAAAGATCAGTAATGTAGGGTTGTAGGAATCATTTTTTAATAAAAATATTGGCTGGTAAACTTAGCTCAGTAAGGATGATAGTATTTGTTCAATAAAAATAACTGAATATTGAGACAACATATCCTTGTATATCATTTGTACATTTAGCCA
This sequence comes from Micropoecilia bifurca, assembly GCA_903067075.1. Classification (NCBI taxonomy): domain Eukaryota; kingdom Metazoa; phylum Chordata; class Actinopteri; order Cyprinodontiformes; family Poeciliidae; genus Micropoecilia; species Micropoecilia bifurca. The sequence continues at coordinate 14,242 of CAEGAF010084022.1, read as the reverse complement.
GCTGGATGGACTTTAAACACCTTTAATTCCCACAACTGATGTGTTTTTTTTTTTACAAACTAAGACGCTACAGATCACAGTGGAAACAGTGGAAGAGACATTCAGTGAATAATGAAATAATTAAGTCAGAGACGAGCTTAGCTCAATTTCTAGCCACAGTACTTGAAACTAGGAAACCCCCCGATATTGTGCGACCACAGTGCATATAGTGAATTACTTAGTTTACATGCGCTACAGTTTTGTATATGTCAACCTTTACAACTTTATGCTACTCAACAAAACATCAAGGTTTAATCAAGCACAAGTAGTTTAGTCCAGAGTCCAAACAGATTGGGAACTAGCTTGAGAACTTCAAGTAATTTAGCGCACATCTGCAGTCAATGCTCATTGTCAGAAATAATGTTATTTCACACTTATAACAAAGCGACAACAATAACTATCACTACAATGTGTACATCTCTGTAGTGAAGCTAGCTGGTTTAACCGGTTTTAAAATAAATTAGCTGGTTAGTAGCGTTGACAAAGATGTCAGTTTGTTAGTGAAGCCGTAGAAAACAAAAAGATTATAAAAATGACTGAGAATAAGCATTTTACGAGTTGTCTGCGTGTAATAAGTTCAACTCGTTGTTAGCTTGAACCCGGTAAAACACAGAGCTAGGTGTAGGGAGCTAGCAGCGGTCTCCAGTGCGCATGCTAGGCTACTTCTCTATTGGAGTCTAAATCACGTACGTAACTTACGCTGTCTGAACCCACTCTGTGCGGCGCTATACTCCATCTGATTAGACCCGACAGGAGCAGCGGCTTCAAAATATCTAACGGAAATCAGATGGAGTTGAGACAAGTCAGCGAGCTGCAGGGGGAAGTGATTCAAAACATTTACACGGAAGTGATCGTTTGGTATTCTAAGATGATCGTCGAGTCAGTTGAAATAATAATAAGATAAACAATACTGCCATCTAGTGTTCAAAAGGGTAAACTTCAACGCTGTCTGAGGTCGGAGCCCGTTTTGGGCAATTTGCCCCAAAAAATAGCATCTTTTAGCAACAATTTCGAGTACAATGTTTTTTTTCAAAAATAAATAGATTTATATGGAATTAGGGAAGGTTTGACAAGTCACCCAAATCATGAAATTATGGTTTTTTTCCCCTGTAAAAATTGGAAGTGTTCCTTAACAGCTGGTAAAAACCATGTTCAGAAGTAATGATGAGCAGTAAGGGAGGAGATTCCCTCCTTAATGCAGGACAAATCATGGTGAGAAGAGGTGTCCACCATAGGCTTCCTACTGCAAGAGTTTAGGATTATTTTTGTCACACACAGATCATCAAAGCTGTCAAGATATCATTCGACTCGTGATACCATATAAAGCTAATGGGTAAGAAGTAATATGATTACAAACAAGGCAGACAGGGAACTGGAACACGTCTTGTTTTAATGTATCCTTAAGGCACTGATCAAATGATTAAAGCAACCGAGCGAAATGAGTCCTTTAGGTCACTGTTTAACCAGTCAATTATTATTTAAGGACATGCACTCATTATGTTGGATGTTCTGCTCAAGTTTATAACGTTGGCTTATTGATTAATTATTATAAGGATTGATACGCTAAGGATTGATCCCATGTAACAATGAGTTACATGGGATGATAATCCCATGTAACCGTAGTTACATGGGATGCAGAACTCTCAGATTCATGGCGGCTTAATGCTGTTCAATTCAGTTCAGTTCAATGACGTTAGCGGTGAGGGTAAATAATAAAACAGTGTAATAACCAAAGAATTATTCTCCTTCTTTTCCCATCCCAAGGACTAGTTCCATATAGGTTTTCTGGAGTCCAAAAGTATGTTTTATTATTGAAGAGAAGAAGATTATATGCCTCTGTAGGCAAACCACAAACATAGCCATCTTAAAGCTGTGGGGATCTTGTGTTGGTATGTAAAATATTTAGTAGTTAGAGAAAAGACAAAACTTGCAACATTAAAAAAATATATATTCATCAGTCATTTTACAGGACAACAGATGACAGCTTTACATATTCAATTAGGAAACACTAGGGAGTGATGAACTAAAACTTCTGATTGCGATTCTTAAAGGTGCTGAAAATATTATTTTGTGCTGCTGTCGACATTGTGGTTAGCTCTGAAATGTGTGGCATGCCATAGATATTGAGAAAGTAAAGAAAACACAAATCCTTCAGAAATGTGAGAATTCCAAACTTTTCATTGAGATTGACAGGGAGAGAGAGAGAATTTGCAGCAGCTGACCTGTCATTCTGCATAATTCATCACTGATTTATATTGTATCTCTAAAAATATCACATAAAAAACTGCACTACAGATAAATAGTAGTATCAGTATTTGAGTTTGTTAAAGACTGAAGCAGTATGTCTGAGTCAGATATGCTATATTTAGAAACAAAATATAAAGCTCAGCAATGCGTTGTCGACAATTTCATTAGCATATTAACAATGAGCTGCTGTTTGGGACACAATATTTGCCACTTTCAATAAACCCAAGAACAGCAAACAAGATCACAGCTTTGTGAACATCATAGATGGTTAAGTTTAAAGCAGATCAAATGTATAGTGTTATTTTATGTTATAGGGTCAGAGCTTGTTGATCATTGCATTGATTTAAATTGATTTATTAAAATTCCTGACCATGACTTGCAATAGGACAGTGCCTAAAGGTGGGAAAGGAATAAAATGAGGATCAATAGAAACGCATGCCACACTTTTCAGTTCTTTGAATAAAACTATGCATCACTTTCTCCCCACTTCACAAGTTAACTTTTTATGGCCTTGCATGCAAAATCCAGAAAAAAACACATGAAGTCTGTGGCTGTAGCGTGACAAAATGTGGAAAGGGTGAAGAGAAATAATTATTTTTTCAAAGGAAGATAAATAATACAACAGGTCTGCAATGAGGATTATGAGGTCAAACATAGAGGTAAGACTGCGAAAGGAGTTGTGGGAGTGTAAAGCACACTTTCATGTCAAAACTACCAACATTAATAATTTTGTACAGTTTGAATATCATGCGGCACATGAAACATTCCTACCTAACCGAACCCCCATCCCTCAGAGAGAGATAGTGAAAGATATGCTGAGTAAAGAAACTCTTCCATGAAGCATGAACAAAAAATCATTATGTCATTGTGAATCACAACCACAACATTCTCCACCACACAGAGGTGCAGCTTTGCAGACCATCATCATCATTATCATCACCGTCATCCACTTATTTGTCTTTCTGTTTTGCCAGCACTTAATTTTTTTGTGGCTGAAGCTATAATTTGTTCATACTGAGGTTGGAAACCGTTGAATAATGGAGCCATCACTGATGCCAGAGCAGGTAAGATATAAAAAAAATGCTAAAGAAGAATTTTAGAAATTTCAGCAAATGCTTTGTTTCAGTATTGGTTCTGCCACTATTTACTGCATTTTCCTTTGACTATGTTGATGTGTTTTTTTTGGGGTCCTACACTCTGGTCAACCGGAGCATTCAGAGACTCAGACGTGTCAAAGTAGACATAATGTAGAAATAATGTTGAAAACCTAAAGTATTTTTCGACATTGTTATGGGAACAAATTCTTAAACATAATCCTTCATAGATTTAAATAGGAGGATGTAATTGTCATATCACCACAATATAGAATCCTAAACAAAGAAGCACAAGATAAACCTTTATTTAAGTCTTAAGTCTTTTTCTTTTTAAGTATCTAATGTAGAACTGCTTTGCTTCACTAACCAGCTTTCTTTTTCAGAGACATCTGATCAGTTCTCAGTATCAGTCTGCAGAAACAGAACCACAATAAATACATTTACATGTTAAAGTAACTGGATCTTCCTGTCAGAAACCAGTGATATAATTGTAAGTGGCTTGAAAAAGTCTTTAACAACAGAATGTGTTATGAAGACCAAAAAAGACAGTCAAGGGAGAATGTGTGTTTTAGTCCTGTTGGGGGAAATGAGGTAAAAGAATAAGAGTTTCGTAATGAATAAGATGGAGAAGGTGATGACATGTAACTGGGGGACATCTAGTGGCGGTGATGAGAAACACTTCCAAATCAAGACTTAAATACGCAACAACATAACAGAATAGAACAAAAATGAATAGTTTAACAAAGCAGATAAAATCCTCTTTATCATGATACAAATATCTAAACATCCTAAACATTCAAAAGTGTCCCTTTTGAATGTTTAATATCAATTTTCATTAAAAACTAGAACATAGCCGTACCGAACACTAAATCATAGATTTAAACCTTATCCAGCTTCTTGTAGGTATATATACTTTTTATCTTTTAGGACTAAAGCAAATTGATTTTAAAAGGCTTTTTCTAAACCAGACTGCTGACGACATCTGCCAGGGAACAGAAGTGTTTTTTAGCATTGAAACCCTGCTGTCTGGGTAATTTGCCTGCTTGTGTGTGAAATTACAGCATCTGCTTGTTTACATTGTGAAAAATAAAAGAAAACGTTCTGACAGGACCAACTTTAAACCTTATGGAAAAAAATATTGACCTAAACATGCAAAACCGGAGACATAAATTAGCTCCACTTGTGGCCCCGACTAACTGAGATGTTAAAATTTGATGGCAAAGTTAATATTTCATGACTTTACATTATCAGCAGAGCCAAACTCTGCTGCAATAACGACTTAAAGCTTCTAGACAGATGTTTCTGCAACATTAATCTGGTGTGCTAATGTAACCTTTCACCTATGGAACAAAACATTATTGCCAGGTCTTTATTTTCTGTAGATGTCACATATATCTGGTGACCCCACAAATAGCACAGAGCTGATCAGAGTACTAATTGTGGTGGTGATTTTTCTTCCCCAATATATGTTTTCATTGAATTCATTTTAAATGTGTTTACTTGCATTTTCTTCTAAATATCGTAAATAGTTTTGCATGGATTCTGGAAAATTGTGCAAAAATATAACACATGGAAGACGTTTATGAAGAAGACCGGGCAGATATTAGAACTGCTTCCCATTACTTCCCATCCAAAATAACCACTAGGCAGAAAGATTGTATGAGCACAACACTAGCAGTAAGTCCCACCCTGCATGCACCTGCAGCACAACCTACAGATCTCTGGTAAACATCAGAGGGAAGAAGCGAGAAAACGTGTCAGTCCTCTTCTATTACTACCTCACTGGTGAATCATGTATCTATTGAAGGTCATGGAGGCAGAATATAACATTTACTAATTGTACAAGAATGCACAGAAACAAATAGAATGGAGAAAATCAAACTTGAATGTATATATTCCATAATCATCATTTTTCTTATGCTTATCCCTTTGCAACTCCTGTTAAGCTTGAAGGCTTCTGATTTATTGCCAAAATCCCAAGAAATTATTCTCAAGAAATATCGATGGGCCTGCTCCTTATGCCTCTTGTGAGCTCACTGACCTGAATACATACAAACCAGAATTAACATATTTTTCCCTTCAGTGTGGTAGTGTGTGAAGCAAGTTGGTCAGCTGAGGTTGTTTGACTTTGACTTGACTTATAATAATAATAATAATAATAATTTAAAAAAAACAACAAAAGCATCTTGTGATTTCTGGCATTTATCAATCCATTTTAGTGAAAATATAGAATAGAAAAAACCTTCTGAAAGTGCTTCATCAAAAACTTCTAAAATGTGTAGTAAAAAGCAGATGAGGTGTTCAAACTGTGAGGCATTATTATTCTTTCATTTTCTCTTGTCTGCCCCGTGCTCAAAATGTGAACCCTGCCTGACTGAAAGAGTTTGATGAAGAGCTTCATCTGATAGCCATCTGTTCCCAGACAGTTAATCAGATGTGCTCAATGCTTGGTCTTTAATCACCCTGAACTATCTGTCTCAGAGCAATCTGAGGTCAGCACCGTAACTCTGTTACTTATTTAAGCTTTAAAGTAAAGCATAAACTTGTGTTGTGATTTTTTATTATTATTTTAAGTTGAGACTGCCGGGGCGATTCTTGTGCTGATGATGGATGTCCTGCTTTCTCGGCATGAAATGAGCCATAAAAATATAGTCAGCATCTTTTTTGACGTGCAGATGTACGCAATGCGCCTTCATTTCAGATTTGTTTTCTGGTTCTTATTATGATAGTAAGGACCATTGGTATTGATGATATTTCTGTACTTTCTTCTTGAGCAGCTCAATCTCCAGGAGTGAGATTATCTTCATGACTCCTTTCTATTCTTATCCTCAAGTCCCATGTCAATGCAAGACAAGGTTTAATTAAGAAATGTCCATCAAAGTGTGTATAATGTGGTCTTTGGTCACATTATCATCTGATAAAGAGTTTATTGATGAGCCTCAGGTAGACAGCAAACCGGATCAATCAGGAGCAGGTCTTTCTTTCCAAGGTAATCCAAGAGTTAGTTTTATATGTTTGTACAAAGACCACCATCCCTGTCTCATTAACCTCTGACAGTTTCAAGACATGAAGGTGCATTTTGTGTTTATTTGTGTTGTCTTTGACTAATATTTAAATTGACTTGATATTTTTAAACACTTTAGACTGAAAAACACGCAAAAAATAGGAAATCAGGGAGACGGAAACCAATTTTTTTCTGCACCACTGTATATAGACCTTCTAACAAAGGTTATCTTGTCTACTTTTCTGTCTACGTTTGCTCTATGAGCAAGCAACAATTTTAAACTCTGTTTACTGTATATTTTTTCATTTAAAATGTCTTCTGAATTTACTATAATTAATATAATTTTCCTTAAATTTTTCTATAATTTTCCTATGTATGGAAAAATTATATTAACAGTCAAACATTCTATATGGTGACCACTCTGTGTATTATTTGCTCATCTGACTTTGTCACATGCAGCAAGAACCCATTTATGGAAGACACCAGTAAAAGCAATCAACACCCTTTACACATGACACAAGTAACTGATACATAATTCATGCAGATGGAAGATGTGTTTTGGTTCCTGACCTTTTAGGTGGCAGCACTGCCAGGATTCTTGAGATTATCAAAAGAATGTGAAATTATAAGAAGCAACATAGTTATAAAAAATGTTCTTTTTCTTTTATTCACAGGTAATATCTGGTACCTTTTGATCAGAGGATTTACATAAGTTTGAATAATGCTATCCTTTTTTTGCATTTATTCCTTGGGTTGTTTGGTTGCAAGTTTCCTCATTCACTAAACCCTGGAATTCATTATATATTAATAGGACAACACTAAATGTTTCATAGGTACAATTTTGTATAAAAGGGCTATTTTTGGAACGGTTTCTTGTTGAATGAATAGACCAAAAACAGTTACACAACTATGAAATCATATTCTGTTTTCTTTTGCTTAGTTTGTAGCACAATCAAAATAAATGTCCTTTAAGTCTTAATGGAAAACTAGAGTCTCTGATAAAGAAGCCCTGAGCAGAGCGGCTCCTGTTATGATCTTATCAGTTTATGTTTTTACCTAATTATCTTCATCATCTCGGCTTTATTTTCAAGTGTCTGTTCTTCTGTTGTCAAGACGTTTTTGAATGAAGGCGATGTCCCAAAACACGCAACCAAGTATAGTTTGAACATGAGAGCATTACATGGTCAATTATAAAAAAATCTATCATTGTTTGGTTGTAAATTGAAGCTTTGTTTACCAGACAATTTTCCCACTCTATACTATAAGCAACAATATCACCAAATCAACTTACTAAGTCTTAGTGATCGCAGAATTTAGTTGAATACCATGTCTTGTTTCATGTGTCCGTGCAATAATGTGTGTCCTTTTTTGCCCCGTGCAAGTCCCTCATTTTGAACTCACTTGCCCTCTTTTCCCTCTAACACTTGCTCCCCCCACCGCTGGCAGAAAGCCAGTCTGCTGAGACTCCTTGAGGACTTATTTGTGCTTCAGCATTTTCTTGTCAACATATGGCTCGATTGCTTAAAAGTTACGAGGATCACTTGAAGCTGCTACTGCTTTTTGATTTAATTTACTTGCTGTCCATTATTTCAGGGCAAATGCCCATCTACTGTGACTCATTTGAGTTTAATCAAATTGTATATTTTGCATCACAAATGCGCACAGCAGGCAGGAGAGACATATTGAAAAGGACACTATATTAATAAAACATTTACATTTTCTTTTTTTAATCAGATTACCATTTGGATGATCATAAGGTGAAACTTAGCATTAAAAAAGAGAATGGAAGTTATGTGTGTTCTGGTACTGATATAGTTTTATGTTTCTAAAATTGTTTGCATTCATTGATTTATCCTGTTCTCATTTTACATTTTAATTGTGTATTTTCTAGCATATTTATTTTGTGTAGCTCATCAGTTTTTGTCAGTGGGTAGGAGCTATTGGTCCAGGTTTACTGAAGCAGAATAAACATATTTGTCACAGGTCATAGAGAGGATGCTTCAATGCTTTTGAACAAGCAATTCTATCGTACTTACAATGTACATATTTAACAGGCTTGCGTCAGAAGTAACATACAAACACATTTCCTAGTAAATATCTAAATAAGCATGGAATAATTTGGAATGTTTTACCACCTTCTTTTTGGCCCTTCTCGTGTATGTTTCCATTCTCTTCATCTGCATTCTCTCTGCATCATTCTCAGAGTTTCCATTTTTACGACAGATGTTCCACAAAGAAGAGGAACATCTGGCTGCTGGGAGGCTGTTTGTTCACCCTTTCATGTATCTCTTTTATGTCCTTGCTGTCTTTTTTTGTCATCTTCTTGTTTTGATTTTTTTTTGTTTCATGTATTTCTGCAGAAATGGTGAAATTTGGAGGCCCTGTAAATATTTGGAGACTTGAAATATGAAATATAAACTGTAAAAACAAAAAAACAACAAATCAGAGCTATTTTACAGAAACACACATGTTCACTCATGCCTGTCATGCACTCTTATGTGCATACGCAACAAAACAAACATGAACCTACCCTAGGCACACATTAATGGTTTGCAGATACAGATAAATGTGGAGCATATTTTTTATTATTTTGGTTACTTTTCAACTGCAAGTGTACAGGGTCCCATGCGTAATCTCAGAAAGGCAGATCATTTTTTTTGCGACTGAAGCTTTCTTGGTCCATGGCTCTGTGGGACTCGGTGTCTGCATGTCTCACCAATGTCATGGAGGATCGTTTGGTCCCAAACAAAAAGCACATTCAGCACTGTTTGTGTTGTGACTCAAAGTGATTCACTCATGACAGCGCAGAGCTGAACAGCTCCCCTTCCTCTTAACGCCAGCATGAAGGTTTTCTTTTATATCTTTGTTCCTTCCACAGATGAACTCGATCTCAGGTTCATCGGTGAACCTGAGATCACAGATGATCTCAGGTTCACATACGTTTGCTACAGAATCGCAAACGTATGGAGAGAAATGAAATAGCTGTTTATGACAATTACTTATAAAGATATTTGACTGCAATTTAAAACAAATGAATTAAATGTGCATATTTAAAATGAATATGGTTAATAAGACTGTTTGTTAAAGACAGAAAATTGAATTAAACAAAAATCTATCTTGTAATTCTGTATTTATTTGTCATTGATGTAGCTGCTGTCTTACAGAAACATCTGGATTTTGTTCCTCAGCTCACCGTTACAAAGGTGAATGTGCTTCACCTTGGTAAATAGTAAAACATACTGCCTTTTGAACATACCTAAGTAATGGGCTTCATAAAAGCATACCATTTACTCTGTTCTATTCCTACATTTTATAGCAACTTAAGGAAACATAATTACTTGATTGTGTTATAAAATGGTAACTCTGTGCCTGGAAAATACATAATAGGCCTCATTTTAGGTGTGCTGCTAACAGTGTGTAATAAATGCTAAACAAATTTGTTTACTAACAGAATTTGTACAGTATTATGTGTAAGAAAAATGTAATGAGAAAAAAACAGAAGTGCAAAAAAAGCATATTATCTCAATTGTCTCAAACACCAAATGCGACGCTCAGTTGTCTTTCTTGGTAAGAAACCTTCCACATCTCCACGTCAGAGGATTTCTTGTCTATTTTTTCCAACTCCGAACTTATAATTTTTAATGTCGGCTAAAGCTTTAAAACACAAATAAAGACACCTTTCAAACAAACATACATCATAAGAACATCATGTTCTTTCTTTATGAGAAGTCTGAGCCCTGATGGTCGTCTGATAGTATTTGAGATGGCATTTTCAAAACCAATGGAAACGCTCCAATACAAATGAGATTAAAATCAAAAACCTCCACTCTCAGTTTTGTAGCCATTCTTCTAAAATCCTAAAGAAGGACTTTAATTTTTTTATGCCATAGGTCACATTACTTGCCAGCACTGCTCAATTAGATGTCACGCCTCTTCTGATTACGCAGAAGCATAACGTCGGGTCAACACACACATGAGCAAGGTTACTTAAGGTTGACTGACTCATTGTGAATGAAATAAATATCACATATGCATCTCTGTGAGAACGTTGTAAAAGATGGTTTCACACCTACATGTAAGTTATACCTGATCAGTTCACACAAGACTTGCTTTACTTGAGAAGATGTCTTTACCTGACCTAAAATCTGACATCAAACTAAACTCAAGCTATAATTTCAATTCTGACCGTTGCACTGATGTCAGTCTGAGCTGTTTCCAAACACTTAAACTCGTCTTCTGGAACTGATTCAATTCACCAATTGTGTCCAGACAAATCCACAGGATGTTCACAAATCTCCCCTCTCTCACACACACACACTCACACACACACACACACACACACACACACACACACACACACACACACACACACACACACACACACACCTGCCCTGCTGTGCTTCACTTTCTGAGTGACCTGCTACCAAGATGCTTCAAATGTAACGTGGTTTTTCCTCTGGGATAAACGCTAAATCGAAGCCCAACAACTTGCATTATTTCTGCAATGTGTTTGCGCTTACGTTTTGTGCGTGTGCGTGTTTTTCCCCCCTGAAAGCCACAGTTCAATTGCGGCAGATCACTCTACAGAGCAAGTTCGAAGTTTATTGGAAAGAGCGAGATATTGATATCAGATATTACACGCCTTTCAAGAAGCGAGACTTTACCAGAGTTTAAAGATGAAGCAACAACAGATGGAATATGAACATGAAGCTTTTCCAGCAGAGCTTTCATGGATCCAAATGATGGAGCTCAACATCCAAGTTGACTACGACGAAATCGTTTTCCCCTTAGAAGACGACAGTGATTTTGATTAATCTGTTGATTCATCTTCCACTGAGTCAGAAGATCAGTCAGCAGAGATCCAAGGGGAATCAAGTCCTTCAGGCGACTTGAAGAATCCAAGGTCATCGGAGGTCAAGCAGGAAACAACTCCATCTGTTGACTTCAAGGTCGCCCCCTTAGTGGAAGAGACAAACCAACTCGTCAGGGATCTGACGAAGCAGGTTGACGAACTTAAAACCGAACTGCAGAGTACGATTTTGGATCTCCATGAGGAAAGAGACAGAAGGATTTCCTATCAGGCAGAAGTCAAATCCCAGCAGGAGGAGATTAAAAAATTGAACAAACAATTTTGTTTGTTCAAGAACGTCACCTGTAAGTCAAATGTGAACAGGGTACTTGCTCTTCCAAAATTACAGCTGACAAGAACGTTCTGCAACAACTGGAGCAGTTCAAGCGGGAGGCTGAAAAATATGCCTTCCACAACAAAGGCCTGATAGATTTAATGACGGAAGAATATAGAGTGAGACTTAAATATGAGGAGCAGCTCAAACGTTTCTCTGAGCAAGTTTCCAAATTCAAAGAGCAGGAGGTAACTGTGAAATCGCTGCAGGGTCAGGTTGCAGACCTGAAAGAGAAGTTGAAGCTTGCTCTGGAAAACAACAGCCATACAGTCTCCACCCGACCAGAGGTCCCCCTGCAAACTGAAGGCTCCATACCAACAGAGGAGACCAAGGAAAGACAGACCTCCAATCAGTCAGGGAGGTCTGAGGAAAGACGGACCTTTAATCTAACAAGGAGGTTTGAAGAAAGTTGGACCTCCAGTCAACCAGGGAGGTCCGAGGAAAGGCACACCTCCACGCGACCAAACTTCACTGGTTGCATAAAGGGTCTTCATGCCATGAAGGTCCATCTAATCCCGGCTCGACCTTTACGCCGACCCACACCCACTTGGGACTAACCTAGATCACTATTCAAACCCAGGTTTTGCCAACACTGGGCTTTATGTAAATTTGAGGCTTTACACAAATTTTTGAAATAAAAACAGACACAAACCTCGATGCAAATACAATCACTGACTCCAAAATCAATGGAGAAAAAACAAGATCAGTTTCAGAGTTAAAAACAGCATTAGAAACATTATTAAAACCTTCCTATAAGCATGTAAATCTCTCAAAAATTGATGAATTGATCTCTCCAAATTGTCCCAAGGTATGAACGTGTGTGTGCAAGGATAAGTGTGTTAGACAATAGATGGAAGGATGAATATTTGTTAACATAAGCAAATATTCATCCATCCATGACAGTAAAATATGAAACAGAATCTGTGAAAATTCATCAGGCCCTGCTGCTGTCCAGAAACAACCAATCAGAGCCAAAAGGCAAACTTTTGGTTTTGCTTGGTTTCTAATGCGTTGAATGTGTCACATTCAACACATTAGACTACTAGTGTACTGCTTCCATGCCATTGGCAAAAAAACAACCTATATTATCATCATTATTTATAGAATGGTTTAGAAAACAAAATTCTGTACAAGTTTGTCAAAACTATTCCGACCCATATTAAACCTTTGCATTGATTTCCCTTCATTTTAGTTGCTGCGACTTTGCCTAACCCTAACATTAACTAAAACTTAATTAGCATTTTACCTCTAAACGTTTCCCCTGACCCAAAGCAATGAATCCATTATAATAGGACCAGGTTTTGGTCCTAATATGATGGACCTGATATGACACTGGACATATAATGGTGAGTTCACCAAATGTGTTTTGACCATCAGGCGCATCTGGTTTACATTCAAAGTCTATGTGGAGGCGCGTCGAAGGCCGTTGCGGCGCCTTTAGAGCGTCTAGTGCAGCGTTGGACGCTCCACATAGACTTTGGATGTAAACCAGACTCGCCTGATGCTCAAAACCTCAAAGCGTATTTGGTGTGAATTCACCATTAGAATGTTCAGCTCCTATGGTAACAATGACATCAGCAGTGATGACATCACTCTTTGATAAATCAAATTAATCTCTCTCTTGAGTGTAGCACACAGTTTGTTTCAGACTTGTTCCTTATAAGTTACAGGAACGTGACCTATACGTTCCTGTTACTTATAAGTTATGAATCTTCTCCAGGAGCTGTTAAAATTATTTGAAGGGACAGAATCAACCCTCTACAGGTTCATAATCTCAGATGAGAGAGACTCCCCTGGTATAAAGTTCATTTTTCGGTGCACGAAGATAAATTAGTTTAATAAAAGCATGTCATGACTATGTATCAGCCAAATCCTTCTGTATTTGGTTCTGCTTCTGTATTTTATGGGACGGGTGGCAACCCTACTAATGCTAGTCTGCAAAAATGGCGACAGGGAAATTTGGAAGACAACAGCAGAGTCAGTTGGTTGTCCAAAAATAATTTAATATTTTTTAGCGGTAGGCTATCTTCTGTTGAGTATTCATTACCGAATCGATGAATTATTACAACACATTACTTTACTTTTTAATTCTGCAGCTAAATTAATTATATGCTGCTACTGTAATCAATTAAAACTAAACTAATTTATATTTAACTCATAACTGATAAGAACTGGAAAGCACATTTTAAAAAACGAATTGACTGAATTGGACAAACAAAAAGTCACAACGAAATAAAAGCAAACTATAATTAAAAACCTAAAACTGTTACAACACTGATTTTTCCCTCAATGTGGTAAATTTGCAGAAAAACCCACCAGCAAAGCAGTGCAAATTTATTTATATCACCTAAAGTTTCTCACATTTTGTCTTGTGAACCACAGACCCTAAAGTAAACCAAAACTACTTCCACCAAGTTTACGTCGTAGGATAGAAATTGTCACCCAATGGTTGCTATGGAAATGTTCTGCAACTTCTTCCTCTCTGACCTTTTTGAGCTTTACTTTGCGCCTCGCTTACCTTACAGTGTCTGGGTGCAAGATAAATAAGGTTTCCTTTTTTAAAGTTGAGGTTTGGGCAGGCAGCCATCACTCTGTTTCCACACACACACCTACACACACACACACACACACACACACACACACACACACACACACACACACACACACACACACAC
>CAEGAF010084000.1:0-12050 GCA_903067075.1 Micropoecilia bifurca | reverse complement strand
CACACACACTCAAATATATATATATATATATATATATATATATATATATATATATATATATATATATGCAGGACCCCTCCTGCCCCTCCGATCAATACGTAAAACCACATTTTGCTGGAAATACAGCTAGAAATCTTTTCAGTATGTTTTGCAGATTTATGGACATACATTACATTTGGAGCAATAATACTGGGAAATGTAGCTCAAACTCAGATTGGCTATAGATGATGCTCGAAGATCAATTTACAAGTTTTCTTACAGATTCTCAATTAAACTTGGGTGTGGACTTTGATTAGACCATTCATACAAAACCATTTAATTTTGGGTTGTTGTCCTGCTTTAAGGAGAATTTCTTCCCCAGTCTCTAGGACTGCTGAGGAAAAGCCTCCCCCTAGCATGGTGCCACCTCCCCCATGTTGACAAACAGATGAGATATGTTCTCAGGATGATAGTTTTCTGCGTACAAGCCAAAAATTGCATTGGATTTTATACAAATGGTAAATAGGGGCTGAATTTAAATACATACCATTTTCTTTCATTTTAATTTCTATTTGGAATCAATAAAGTATTTTTAAATTGTGAATTTTATCTGTTCCATAAAAGTCCAAAAAAATTCACCAGAATTGGTGGTGTTAAAGTGATAAATTGTGGAACAGCTTAGACGCTGTGCATTCTTTTACAATGTGTCCTGTATTTATACTTGAGGCATTATTGTGCTACCATATAAACTCTGGCTCCGGTCAAAAACCTTTCAGTGCCATATTCCTTCATAAGTTCTGTCTCTATTTCATCTGAAAGCTTTCTCTCTTGAAATAAATGGTTGGAAAGTTGACAACTCGGCTCATCACACATGATTAACCATTCAGAAAAGTTACCAACTTGTACCGATCGGGTTCACTGGAGTTCCAAAGATATCTGCATGCACAAAGCATAAATGCGCACCTTCAAACATGAGACTGAACAGTATCTAGCCTGTGGAAAGTGGAGGTGAACCACAGCACAACTTGTCATGCTTCAAAGGTGGTATTGATTTTAATGTAAACCCAACTGGATAGAACACCAAGCTCCAGCTCTTCATTTGTGTTCTAAGAAGAGGTTTTTTGAATTGACGAGGGCAATCGTTTTCAGGTTTGTTCCCGATGGAGAAACGTCAGCGTGCCAGTCGCTCTGTGAAAAAGCCTCTGTTCTTTTCTAATTGCTGCTTCCCACAAGACTCCCTGTCAGTTTTACACCAAAATTTGAAATCACTGAAAAGAAAAGGGGATGTGATTCATGAAGGGGTGAGAAGAAAGGAGGGCGGACAGGTGGGTGGAGAAGAAAAGGTAAGGATTAACTGCTCAGGCAGAATGTCAAAATTGCTTCATTTCAGAAAACCGCTGCCAGCTGCGGTTTCCACCTTCGGCTGCTCTGAAGCTTCACCTCCGGTATCTAGAACACCGCGATGCCTATTCATGTCATCGGCCCGACATTCAGCAACAGTCTGGACTAGTTTATCGCTCTGTATTCAGCTATAAAATTGTTCTGCTGTACCATAGGTATGTACTATCTGCTGTGCCAATAGTACATACTGCAAACACAGAAAGACAAAAAAAACAAGTCCTAAATTAGCAAATATGTAGCATGGTAAAAAATAATGCAACCCAGTGTTCTACGCTTTGGTTGGTAGAAAAGGTTTCAACCTTTCAACTATTAAGAAATGATTACTTACTGGAAGCGTATTGGTGTTTTAAGTGGTTGACTTTAGCATTTTTACCCAATCACTAACTTTTGTCTGTAATGTAATACGCTAGCTCTATCGCGAAGGAAGCTACGCTATGAACCTAAAGAGAAATTTTGTACGTCACAAGGAATAGTTGTGGTGTGGAGGTTGTCTTTTATGGAAATATCAGGCTCTTGTTTAGCGAATATTGACGCTCTGCTGTCATTTTCAGACCATGACTTTCAGCATGCACTGGAGTTGTTCAAGGTAAATCTCTACCATCCATGGTTCTCAAAGGGGAAAGGGAGGAACGTGAACACAAGTCATTGCTTCCAGTGACGCTCAAGCATCTGTCTTGTTCATGTGTCGATGTAGAACTGAAAGGGCTGTGGATAGACAGAAAAGGGTTTGATCCACAGTAATGTGGTTCCTTGTCTGTTGAGTTGAAGATGAAGCCAAGACAAAAGGTAAAGAAATTGAATTAATGCTTGACAAGTACTCTATTATCGGCAGTGATGAGATAAATATCACTGCGTAATCCATTACTCTTACCAACTGTTTTGTTTGGCTGGCTGGGCTTTACATTAAAGTTATAGTGGCCTCTGTAATCTATTGAGAGTTCATTGTGGATATGCTGCTTTTCGTACTGAAAGTAGTGAGTTAATGATATTAGCTTAGGATTTCCCAACCTTGGGAGATTTTCCAGGCTTATCTCATTGGTTGACCCCTGGGTAGGAGTCAATGAAAGTTTTATATATCCCTTTTGCTCTAGTAACACCGAGGAGAAACACCTTCAAAAGGTGCAATGAAAAGATGGATGAGAGGAGAATTATGGACATATGGATGGTAGTCATAAGAAAAAAAACACTTTACCTATTGAATTGAGCTGTTATGATAGTTTAGTTCATGGGTACCCAAGTGCAAGCCTTGAGAGATACCATCCCACAATTATTAGGTGCATCCCTTCTCCAAAATCCCTGAATCAATTGAACTGCTGAGCTGAATGACTCCTGTAGAGAGAATTTAGTTATTGGTTCGGCGTCTTACAGCAGGGTTGCATCTAAAAGTTGTAGGATGGTAGCATTTGAGGACTGGACTTACGTAGATGTGGGGAAGCTTCATAAGCCAGGAAATGCTAATGCATAGCCACATCCCAATTCAACAACTGCAGCTGAGGCAAACGAGTGAAGAGGACAGTAATGAAGTGGGGGGAGAGAAAAACAACAAAAGCCAGTATTGGAGAATTGAAGCAAAGAGTCCCAAAGTCTTCAGCTATTAATTTCAAGACTCCATTTCCAGAGGTGCCAATAATTGCAGAGTGCTATAGTTTCAAAATGCCCCTGTAAGCATCAAGTCGGAGTATCATTATATCACTCTCCAGGTATTGACGAGACTTATGAATTGTTGCGTAAATAAAGGCCAAAAGCTAGTAAGTGGACCGTGACATGCATTGAATCCCTCTTACAATACACAGTGGTAGCACATACCTCGGGCCTGCGGACAATCACAATGCAGTTGCCACCTTCCATTTGGCCCCCATTGAGTCACTAAGGCACAGATTAATATGACCACAGCTGGCCTGGCAGGCTCTGAGCCCAACGAAGAGCCTCTGTGTGTGGGCAGCTTTTCTCAATGCAGTCCCCGGCTGAGGTCCGCGCTGGTGACTCTCAACGTGTAAGCTCCCACTCTGACAAGCAGAGAGTAAATGCACTTCCACAGCCACCGAGTGGACTAACGCAAAGCAGCGTGCAAGAGAATGAGCTTGTGGCTGCTTTGGCCGCTGTGTATTTGTGCTTGCATGGTTTTAATGAAAAAAAAAAAACTGTTTTACAGAAAGGATTCATTACTGTGGTTTATGAATCATACGCAAATCTTCATTTCAAGCATCAGTAACTAAAGGCAGACGCTTGTTTTAAATATTTCATCCCAATTGGATTTTGTTAACGGCTCAGCTCTTAATTTTGCAAGCTAACACGCTATTCGATTTAAACTACACGTGGTTTTCTTTGTTGCTTTTCCACATCATAAAGTTTTGGGGGGCTTTTTGGAACAAGTTGTGTTACCTGAACATGGGATTGGTGGAGAGATCAGCACACAACTGGCTTGTTCATGCTAACACTAAGTATGTTCCTGCTGAAGGCAATTTGTTTTAAACACTTCTTGATTTTTTTTTTTTTTTTTATCGAAACAGCATCATTATCCTTCAGCCTCATAATTAGGCCCAAGTGTGTTGATTCATCTCATAAAATCTCAATGTAAAGCAAAAAATCTTTTGGTTTTCATGTCACAAAGTTTGAAAAAGCAAAAACGAGGCAATTGTATTTTGTTTAGTTGTGATAACATGTCAGTTGGTCCAGAATAAATAATTGTAACAGAAATATTTTCATTAATGTCACACATTGATCTGCAAACTTAAATGGGAATTCCATTGCTAAAGAAAAATCGGAGGGATCTAACAGGACAACTGAACAGTCACAGTGCTTGATGTTTAATTGAAAATTACCCTAATTGTCTCCAGTTCCATGAGATGCATTGTACCTCGTGTAAACAGCAGCATGGGGAATTGTGTCTTCCCTCCAGTTTGTCTTCACCTCCCTCTGAATGTTTTGCCTCATCCTTGACTCATCTTTTTTCTCCCCTTCTTTTCTTAGGTCTTCATTTGGCGTCATAGTGCGCCGACATGAGGTCATATTTCACTTTCTCAGATCTGTTCCTTTTAGAGATGAGGTGATTGTGTGTTTAATTGAGCTTGCAGACCCAAAAATACTTGATTGATGGTGGGACAGAGTGTCAATGTCAAACACTTACAGCTGGAGTCAATGCTCATGTCCTCCAGTGAAGGAAGAATTAAAAAGAAGATTTACAGGAGCAGCCACATGCTAGTAAAACCTAACCCTAATCATGGAACTGTAACAAAATCATTTTTAGGGTTTTTATTTTTTATGAAGTTAGATGAAGGTTACAACTAAGAAGTTGTTTTATTTACAAGCATTGCCCTTTAAACTCTTGTTTGAAGTTATGAAAGGGGCAAGTTTTCCATTCATCTTTGATGCTAACAGGATGAGCTAATAAAGAAACAATAAGGCTGGTCAGTTACAGTCAGTCCGAAAAACACTACAGAAGCCTCAATCACTTTTATAATATGTGTATGGAAGCATTTTGGGTATTTACTGGAATAGAAAGAAACTATTTTGCACTGTGAGAATACCAGGACCCGCCAATCACTAGCTGCTAACAGCACTTCATTGGCGTCTCCTTGAAGTTTACTTTTGTAAGCAAACACAAGGGCTGTTTCTGTCTTATTTTACAATATTGGAAAGAAACTGGTCATGTCTAGTTTAAAATCTACAATACATGGACTAATTAAAAACACTTAGCCATTTAGACTGAGAACTAGAGTCCAAATAGTTGACAGCGAAAATGTGACGAACAAGATACAAATGGTTTTAGAGAATTCCACGATAACTGCTAGAAGTGGTCAGTTTGTCAACCAGCAGCATGAACCCACAGCAACAGCTTTGGATACCCTAAGCTGCTCTAACTATAAGGTTGATTAAAAAAAAAAGTTTTGATAAGATAGATTATTTAAACTTCTTTGTATATTTGAAACAAACAAAGGGTATTTTTGGGGGGTTAATTTTTTTTTCTACAGTTTTGCTTTGCTACACTCTTATGAACCAAACACATAAGTCTTATTTTACACAAACTGTTTTCTTTGGTCAAATATTTCTAAACATATAACATGCCCTTTCACTAAGATTAATATCTGTGTGGGAAAACTCTCCGCTGTTGCAAAGCCGTGCCTGTGTCTCCGCTACATCTGCTTGACCATGATGATTTCCGCTTATGCAGCTATTTTGTTTTCTCTGCAGCAGCTCTCCAATTTGCATCTTCGCTCCGATTAAACCTGTGCAGTCTCATAAATGCAACTGCTTCCATTACTGCACCATCCACTCAGTTATTAGCCTGTAGTCTCAATGTGATG
This sequence comes from Micropoecilia bifurca, assembly GCA_903067075.1. NCBI lineage: Eukaryota > Metazoa > Chordata > Actinopteri > Cyprinodontiformes > Poeciliidae > Micropoecilia > Micropoecilia bifurca. The sequence continues at coordinate 6,366 of CAEGAF010084000.1, read as the reverse complement.
AGGTGTAAACTGAGCTCTCCGACACTGTCAAACCATCCCATTTTCATTGTACGGTAATTGGCACAGTATTGCTTCTGTAAATGATGACACATTTACTGGGGGTGTGGGGTTGCTGGCTTTGAGCAGTTTCAGTTGTATTGGATGTTCAAAGAAGTCATCATAGTGTGTCTTGAGACTACCAAGCTGATTTAATATTGTTTTGCAAAACATTTACAATTACTCTATATTGCCTCAGTATATATTTAGATTGTGGTTAGAGTAACAGCTTTAAAATAAGACATTTAATTTAATTTTTGTATGAAGAGATTTGCTGCTGCAGTGTGACACAAGGGTGCGATTGTAAAAAGTTTTTTTGTGGGAAGATTTTACAAAGGAATGTGTGCAGCACTGTCCCGGTTCTAAAGAGTTTTACTTCAAATCTCTAAATCAGGTCTGTGTTCGGCCAAGATCTAAATGGTTGCCTAAACTTTACAAAGTGCAAATAAATGGTTAATATCCTTAACATTTATCTTAAAAATAGAAAGTATTGTGTTTCCTTGATACTTTGAAAGGAAGCCACACTCTTGGATGTTGATTTAACTTTTATACACGTTATCTCATTGGTTCAACACAGTACTCTTCACCTTTTTGTCTTATAAAAAATGTTCCAATGTTGAGGACTTTGTACCAGTCTTTTTTGGAATGCCTGTATCATATCTGTCTGGCCGTCATATTTTTCTTTGACAAAAAAAGCTCTTTTGTTTACTGTTATCTAGAAGTCTTTGCCTCCCCATGGGTGGAGATGTAATCACAATAATAGGTGGTCAACATTGGGCAAACTCTACAATGGTGGAAACTTTATTTTGTAGTACACAGGTTGATGTCCAATTCTGGAGTAAGTGTGGTTCAGGTTTTGGGTGTACTTATTCCTCGACACCTTTGATTAAAATTGTCAAATTACTGCCGTTGCTACAATATTCCTAACAATTTAGCTGCAAATACATATTGCCTGCTTGTTTTTCTTTGGAGGCAGCCATTGCAAATCCTAGAGGACACCTCTAGTCCTCAATCAGAGAGACTTGTATGTCTTCTAATGAGATTGGTGGAAGTATTTCAACTAGCCTCTTCCACAGTTTCAAATGTTCTGATGATAAAGCTGTTCTGAAACTAAGGTGGCTCATCGTTTACTGGAGAAGTTTGGGGTCAATGAAATTTAAAGCTTTCATTTACTTTGCAATGTTTGAATGTTCTTTCAATCACTTGGCGCAACAATCTAGAAAAATGCGATGAGTCACTACGACAACTGACACTGACGATGCTCGTCAGGGTCATTTATTGTTTATTGCTGATCATTACTTGGTGATGGATGTTTTCCAGGTCCAACTAGTAGAGATAAAACTGGGGTAATGCTAGTGAACAGTGAACTGACTGTGAACAGTGAAGTCACTGTTCACTTACTTCAACTTACTCAAAATCGCGTCTCTTGATCACTACTCTGTAGTCAAACACATTTCCTGCACTGCTTTTCATGCTGTCTGCCTTCTGTACCGCTCATTTGGAAATGTGATTGTCACATTTTCCATCCTTTTTGCATTAGCCTTATTGCTCTGACCATATGACGAGATCTTTGCAGTTTGCCAAGTCTGTGGCTGGAATTTTGTAAACGTGCGTCTGTGTGCTCATGTCAGTATCGATGTGCTGTATTCTTGAAGTTTGATTACCCATATTTGTGGCTTTATAGATGATCTCAACGTTGTATGCTGCGTGGGACTGTGTTGATGTTGTGTATAAATGTGCCTGTGTGTATGCGTGTGGGTGTTTGGCATGAGGTTGGTCCGGGGGCCAACATGTTGTGGTGTAGCATGGCCTCCCTCCAAAGCCCTGTGGCTGTTGAACTTTTATGGAGAGTCAAGCACAGCACAGATCTTACAATCTACCCAACACACACACATACACACACATACACACACATACACACAAGTCACACATACAACAACAGCAGCCCAGCCTTCATTAGAAGTGCCACCGGTAGCCAAGCTTCAGCCTGACACTTCAAAGAGCTTTTTCTCTCCGTCTCCTCTCTGTGCTCCATGCTCATTCTCCGATTCTTTTCCCTTTTTCTGCCTTTTCTCGTTTCTTCACTCGATCAAGCTTGAAAAAAAAAGTGATTATGACATTCTTTGTATGATCATTTAGGCGAATACCTCTCTTTATCCTCTCACCTTGATGTAGTGTTGGTCTTTTAAAAGGGATCTTGAGAACTTGTGGTTTGCCCATTTGCAAGAGCTGCAGTCAGCTTTAAATGAGAACTCTTGGAACAAGGCTACACAAGAAGTGGTTTGCACATTCTCTTAAAGCACATTTACTCATTAAATAACAACTAAGGAATCAAGGAGAAATATATGAATTAGTAGATGTTTGAAAACTGCCAGTTTAAGAAGTCATAAAAAAATATGAAAGCTGGAGATGTTCGTCTGGTCTGAAATTTCAAAGCAGTTTGCCAGAACCCTGTCTGATCAAAAATGGGATGTCCCCATCAGGATCTTTGTCCCTGATATAGTTCCAATTCATTTCATAAAAGTCATTTGTGAATTTTGTCTCCCACTTTATTACCTAGTCAATGGCATGAAAGTGGAATAGTCACTGTACAGGAGTCAAGTGAGGAGATTCAGACATGCAATGTCATCTTGAGGCTTTCCTGGCATATTTCACTGGTAGAAGAACTGGAAAGAGCAGGCTGGTGGAGCCATGTGCTTCTTGCTGGCCTGGTAATGCAATGGAATCTCCCAGAGAAAGCTGGAGAGTTTCATCAACCATTTGTTGAATGGAAAAACTCCTAGGAACAGAACTATACTACAAAGATTTGGAAAAAAACACAAGATAGAGTGTAGCTAAAAGCAAGAGGGAAATTGCATATTCACACCCTTGAACTTAATGACATCTGAATAGACTCTGATATGAAGTTGGTCCACCCACCACTCAAACAACAGTCTCATTTTGACTTTGTACGCCTTTCACAAGCTTCTGGTTTGTGTTTATCTGAATATTCAACTATCCTTTCAGATTTCAGAGGTCTGATGTTGGACAAAAATGTTTGGTCCACCTTCTGCTTAAATGTAGTCAAAATGTTCTCTGTTAGGCAGGCCAATCACATTCTTCCACACCAAACTTGATCATTCACCTCCCTATGACCTTGCTTTGTGACGTTGTGAGCAGTTAACTGAAAGAAAAGTTTAGGGATGCCCAGCTTTAGCGGTTCTCCAAAATGCCTTGCTATGCTGCAGCAACTAGATTTATTTAGGGATCAAGTTCAACCAGTGAAAGACGACCTCAAACCGTGATGCCACTTTTACCAACTTTATCTCTGTCACAGTGCAGTCAAGCAAGTACAATTCTTTTGGCTATCTTCAAACCCAGATTTGTTGATTTTGTTGCCAAGACAGAGAAGGCTGATTCATGTACAAAGATTTCAATAAGGTGATCCAATTCATTTAGCAGCAGAATTTATTTCAAACATTTAAACTGATCTCCAGATCCTCCTCAAACAAGTTAAACATTTTGAGAGAGTTTGGGGAGAAAAATAGCAGTCCTGCTCCTGTGTCCAATATTAATTTTGGAACTGTTGCCAGCAGACTCTTTGGTGCAATAATGTTGAAGTTTGGAGTGAAACAGCCTATCTGGCTCTGTCCAAAAGTAATAAACCAACAAACATCTAAGCTCTGTGTTGTGTCAGAACACATTGTACCAGTTTTGCTTAAACAATATGAAAGCTTTGTGGGGATGCTAGCAGATGCATTCTTATGTTTTTATGTTCTACATGTGCAGTTTAGGAGTCATTCATTTGTGAACTAGGCCTGGTTTGCAGAGGTTACAAAGTGTCAACATGTTCCTCTTGAACAAAGTAAAATTATTAGGTGTTCAATGGCACAATGAGGACAGTTGGAGAAATTTTGGGACAATGCTTATATTACCAAAACTAGACATATCTCTAGAGCTGAAATTGTTGGGTTGTACTGTTTTTCAGAACATATTATATGTCGGGTCTATGGAGGGATGAAAGATGCAATCATTACGTTCCACAGGAATCATGTAGGCCTTGCTAAAAGGTTCTTAAAACATTGCAGGAAAATGTGGTGATGAAACCTAACATTCTACAAGATACGTTTTGCATTATCACAAAAGCAGGTTGTCAAGAGAAAACCATACACCAACTGAAACATGTAATACAAATCTAATTTTGTTGAAGCTAAAGTTTTTGTCAAGGTTGGTAAAATCATGAGCAGTTTCAATTACCAGTTATTTTTTTACCCAAATATCCACTAGAAAACTCATAAGAAAAGGTTCAATTATTCACATTAGCTGTGTTTCCATTACAAATGCTCACAAAAATGTGTCAATATTCCGCTAACATTGAAAAAATACTTTCACAATTGCTGTTTTTCCATTAAATACAAAATGTAATTAAATCAAACCTGAATAACTTTGTCCACACAATAAGTCATTTAAAAAAATTAACATGCCACACCATCATCCTCCTAGCATTTCCTGTTTTCTTTTTTTGTGGTTTTTGCCAGTAGAAAAATCTGGTTATTGATCATGTGACTCTTTTGAGACAAAGAAAATTGTTTTTACTGCAATTTTACAACAAAAAAAATAACACTTTTGATACAGCCCCTCAAAAAAACACCTCATCCTAGCTCCAAAGCTTTATTTTTATTCATTTTTAAACATACAGGTACACACAATCAAACATGAGGTCTAGGGTAGGTAGCAGACAGCCACAGATTAGCATTTCCATTAGCAGCAAAGCTTTTTATCCAAAATCAAGAGATTTTTTTTTAATATTGCTGTGTTTCCATAAAGTGAATTTATTCTCAAATGTCAAGTTCCACAATTATATGGTCAATGGAAACGCCACTGGCACTTTGAATTGCCTTGTTGCTGAAAATGTGTTATATAGATAAAATTACCTTACCTTACCTCACTACTGAATACAAACAAAAAATCCATTTCCACAAAGGGACAAATTCATGACAGAAAAATGCTTTAACAAGTTCCAGAAGTAAGTCACACAAAGCATATCTGTGGGGTCACTGAAGATGTCTATAGATAAAAGGTGTCATAATAATTTGAAACATTTGGAGAAGTTTTCCAAGGCAGAGTGGGCAAATGTTAAGACAAGATGCGAGATGTCAATAGACTCCTACTAGAAAAAGAATGAATAAATGTACCATTGGTATCATGGTGTTCATACTTAATACATACAATAGTTTAACTTTGTAGGTCACCAAAGCCTTTTACTTTAGGAGTGATTCAAGATCTGCTAATGCACACTCATCAACAACCATTTCTCAATCTTTTAAATACCAAACTGCTGCTCTCAAATGTCATCACAGCAGTCCCCCCACCCCGTCTGAGGGCTGTCAGAATGTCTTTCCGTTCCAGCAAACAGTATTTTAAAGCCCAAATGTACTGCGGATAAAAAAAAGTCCTTCATGGCATCTTGTGGGCTGGTAGGAGTTGATCAGCAGTAAGAAGGACGGTCCCAGCAGATGACAGAACAGATCGAACAACTATAAGAAGAGTGAAGCAGATGGCTGGAATCACTGCTGTTCCGTGCTGGCCAAGTATCACGATATCCTTGACTGTACAAAACAACATGAGCAATGAGTTTTCTCACATCGTCTTCTTCTCATAATGCCCTATGTCTTTCTCTATAGTTTCTGCAAACACACAGACTATTATAGTCTCTGTTTGAGTGGAAGCAGTCGGGCTAACTTCGCTTACCTTGGCTGCAAACCAGTTCCAACACATCGATTGTTTGTCACAAGTTGTTCCCAGAGAAATACGACCCTGCAGGCAAAACCCCGAGCGCTTTGGTAAACTTTCACTAGGATGCTGTAGACTAGTAGATGAAATATGAATGTTCTGGTAATATTTGATGGATATTTGCACTCGAATCACACAGCAGTGAATCACAGTTGTGTGTGATTTCAAGCTTGGCAGGACAAAATTGGCGGTGACGTACCGTGCTGGCACACAAGGGAAGTTTCATGAATGTTTTGTATCATGATAAATCAAACCTATTAAACCATGGTTGTGTCCATGAAATTAAGTCTCTGACAATTTTTTGTCCTCGTGAGGCTTGTTTGACGTGCAACTGCCGGCCAGGTGGTCTCTAGCTGTGGGTAGTCCTTCGCAGGATGTTTAAGAATCAAAGGCAGAAGCTATATCAAGCTATGATCAAGGGAGACCCCAAAGGAGAGCACGTGTGTGTGTGCGTGTACTGTCCCTTGCATAAATAGCTGTACTCCTTAAACCTTTCACATTCTGTGGTGTGACGACCAGCGGAGTAAACGTCATAGGCATACCTCAGTTATGATGGCC
>CAEGAF010083981.1:0-54152 GCA_903067075.1 Micropoecilia bifurca | reverse complement strand
GAGAAATTACACTTTCATCTAATGTAAGTCATATGGTTTTATCTGCAACAGTATAAGTACTAAACAAAATATAGTCAAGATCAAAAAATTTAGTTTTTTTATCTTGATCTTGATTTTGATCTCAAAATCAGTTTTTTCTCCTTAGTATCTGCATGTGCCTGTTTCCAGCCTTGACAATCACAATATGGGATTGGGAAGGAAGCGGTTAAATACTGAAATGATCATTTGACTCCTATCTTATCCCTGATTGATGGAACTGGTGGTGTTACAACTCTCCCCATGTTACAACCATACCCGGTCTCCCCTACCTGGTCAAACCTCCAGTCAGTTAAGACTGATAGCGACTCACATCAGCCATGATCTGCTAGATGCTTCTTCCTGTTAAACATTAGTTGTTCATTTACAGTCACCTGCTCTGTATGATGTATTGCTGCAAGGTAGGTATGTAACTGCTGAATGTTGTTGAATCTTTTTAGTAATTGTGATAAAGAACTGAACCTCACTACGTTGTATTATCTTATATTATCTTACGTTGTATTAACTATGGTTGAGATATGTTTTTATTATTGGATTTATTTAATTGTCCTAATGTCCAATAAATTAGAAAATGCTCTGGTAAGACCATTTATTAAACATGCTTACCAATAAGCCCATATTTCTGTATTAAAAATTGTAGTATTGGTTTAATAGCTGTTAGCAAAAAAAAAAAAATTAACAAAGGCTTCAAAACATCAGTCTGTAATTAGTTTGTATAACGTGTTTTACTCAGTAAATTGAGCATCTTGAAAAAATAAAAATAAATATCAGGCTGAGTTAATTTATGCTGAAGACCTTGATAATGCATGCTAACAGACATCCAAATAATCGTGGGTGTATTTGAGTCTGTAGTCATAATTTTGATCTTGTGGGGAAAACAAAAACTACATTTTACAGTGATTATAACATTTTCAGTCTATCCCAAAAAAACCCCCACAAGATAAACAACTAAAACTCAAAAATTCATATGATTTTCATGTCCCTGCTAGTTAGCTGTAAACCTATGACCGCCAAGATAGTTGAAAATAAATGTGCAGAAAATCAGAATTGTTTTGTTCTGCAAAACTGTAGTAAACCAAAAGCATCTTGCAATTTAGATTTAGAACATAATCATTCGATAATAATTATAAGTAAAAGTAATCTATATGCTCGTCTTCGTTAGTTTTACTTTGACATCTGTAATTGCCAACATGTAATCTGACATAAATTGATACCTAATGCTACAAATGAAATCTGCACAACAATCTGACGGGACATTTGACCCGAAGCTCCAATTTGTGATCATAGCATCAGTGGCAATTTTAAAAAATCCTGTTTGAAGAACAAACACATCCTCATACTTTCAACATTTCAAAAATAGCTGAAACCACAAACTCCTCCCTTGTTTCCCGGCGTTCTCTGACAGCTTCTTCCTTATGATGGTGGAGCTGCTGGCAGAAACCAAACCCGTCAACAAGTTTAACTCAAAAATATTTTTAATCGATTGAATTTTGTCAGCCATCTTGCGGGGGTGAAATTCTGACTGGTTGTAGATGCTGAACTACTGACATCACGTAATGCCTTACAAATGCATGTAATGTGTTTTTTAGGATGTTTTATTGTTAATTGTTACTCTGCATATGTTTAACACACTTGATTTCTTTGGAAGTAAGAAAAATCAGTTAAACAGTATAGAATCAAACGCTTATTTCCCAGCTTTATATGGCTCTACCCAAATATGGAAAGAGACAACCAAATCCAAACCACCAACATTGTTGTGTTGAACTTAATTTGGAAATAAGGTGGTCATTCTCTTGCTGCAAAACTGAGGCAAGAAGCAAACTGTTCTGCAGTGAGAACGTCCCGTGGTTCTCATGGACGGCCTGATAGGACCCTCAAAGGTGAAACTACTCATAATTACTGCTCAAATACGATGGAGTTCATTTAAACATAAATAGCTTAATAACCTAACATGTACTGATTTCATAAATAATGCCAGTGAAGAAAATAAAAGGCCCTCAAATGAGTTTGCAATATTTTCTCCGAAGCCTTAATTTTCACACTGTTACCCTGTTCACCAACCAGTAAACAGGTCTTTTAATTACCTTGTTGCCACTTTTGTAACTTGAAGATGTTGAGTTTACTCTAATGGGAAAGGTTGTTTTTACTGACTGACAAAAAATATATTCAAAAGACTGATGCAAATGAAACAAAAAAAAGTATAAAATTTAAAACATCTTTATATCAACTCCAGTCAAAATACAAAGTTCTTAACATAAAGATGTCAGTCTTGGGGTTACCACAAATAAAGCAGGTATTTATTTTGAATATACAAAACCCAGATTTTTAAATAGCAACTGCAAAGAATAAACAAGTTCAAGTTTGACATTGGGTGGGCTGCAATATATTTTCTAAATCAATGACCTTAAATATCAATAAAAACATAGTGGAAATGGTTTTGCATCTACAAGTGATTTATGCCCTTAAAGAAACAGAGCCTGGTAAAAATTAAATGACACCAATAACACTGTCCTAAAAATGTGTTGCTGTTAACAAAACAATTACAAATATTACTTTAGAAATAAGCAGGCTTCACATTATGAAAACTCACCCAACAATCAGAGGAAATGAAATTAAAAAAAAAATGCTTGTCAATATAAATTATTAATGTTCAAATAAAAACCAATATAGTATAAAATTAAATTTTATTTTTTCTTTCTTCAGAGTTGAAATTATCTCAAATTTGTTTTAGTTTTTTTTTCTTCCTCTGGGGTGTGTTCTCTGAAGATTTGGTGTTTAAATAAAAGGTGGGGTTTAACATCTGGTTCGATTGGTTTTCTGAAACTCATTAACAAGAACGGTAGGTGTAGAGAAACACAGCAATGACACCTGACCACAAACAAAAACAACACAAAACGTATGACACACAAACAGCACAACCATTTCTTTGAATAAACAATGCAGATCTTAACATCTAATGAAGCTATAATAACAATTTTCTGTTAATGCTTTGGGGGGAAATGGACATAAAAGTAAACCTGCCAGGGAAGTCCCACAATCCGATCAGAAGAACTTGCAGCCAGAGCAAGAGGCGCACAATACCACATCCTAATTGCTTCTTGAAGCAAATAAGGTCAACTGCATCTCCATGAAGAGAACTTTTCACATTTAGCAACACATTCATTTACAATACATTTCATAAATAAGGCACCTGGTTCACAACGTCACATATTCACAATGTTGTGATTGGAAGACTGGCTGGAGACACAAACTGCCAACTTACCATACGTGAAACTTTGATTCAAAGCTCCCTCCCGCTCCTAAGAATTAATGCAGAACATGCCATCATCTAAAACTATAAATATATGCAATAATGAAAAGACATACTGTAGAAGCACAAGAGTGAGGATGAATTCCATATAAGCTTGGTGCTTATGATCTGACCTTCTAAAATGGAGGTTTGTCAGACATTTGTTATCTCCAGCCATTTTCATAGAGTGCAGAAACACAAAGTAACTACATTTGTCAGACATCTTTCAGGACTTCTCTGTAGTTCCTGAACACAAGGGAAAAAAACAGTTCAGGAATTACGGCACCATGTTTGCGTTTTCACCATCAAGCTTTACAAAAGCATGGACGAATTTCAAAATTCTGCTCCTTCTGAGAGGAGAATTATCCAGAGAGTTTGGGGTGAGTACAAAATAGATATTTTTGGTCCTAGTAAAATAAAATGAACAAAATTCCTTTAGATAAAGAATTTCTCTCCAAAAAGGTCCATTTTATTTTGTCCTGGTGCGCTTTGCAGGGGTCTCTTGGAGTTCCTGGGCTCTCTTGGTGGCAACCTTAGCTCCACTGCGCGGCAGTGACGATGCCTGACTCCTCTTCAAAGCTCCACTTCTTGTTAGCTTAGGTTCATCTACTTCAGTGGCAGCTTTAAGAGATTCTGCCAGTGATGCCTTTTTGGCTCTCTTTGAAGGATTACCAAGACTCTCACTCAGAGGGGTCGCTGCCTCCATTTTTCTCTGGGACCTCGTTTGTACCTGGTCAGATGAGCCTGAAGCCTTGACGTCAACGCCCTGCTGTGGCGTTTCAGCAGCAATCTCTTTACCCTTGCTTTCCACAATTGTGCCGTGAGCAGATTCCTTAGTTTGAGGTTTTTTCTTATTTACTTCACGTTCTACTTCGTTCATTTTTTTGCTGCTGATCTTGCTCTTTGATGTGTCCACAGGCTGATACTCAGGTACTTTAGGGGACCCAAGTCGTTGCGAACATCTCTTTGGTAGTTTTGTCTTGCTTTTGTCTTTTGAAGCTTTGTTGGCCTGAGTCTTGACAGCCCTTTTTGAAAGAGGTTTTGCTGCCTTACTCCCAGTCAAAATCTTCCTTCTTGCCAGTTTTGCAGCAGACTCTTTGATTTTTTTGTTAACAGGTACAGCAGATTTCTTCACCTTTAAATGTGGGTTTAGATTTGATTTAGCAGATGACTTCGCAACAACCACTGATTTCTTGTTTTTTAGCATTTTTGAACCCCTTTTCATTCTAACAGTGCTTTGCTGACCTTGCATCTTCCCACGAATATTGGAGTATTTCCTCAGGATTCTTGCACTAGCTGGATTCTTAGATTTTCCTGAAGGTTTTTGTGATTCACCTTTTTGGGCACTGGCTTTGGCAGCAGAGTATTTACTCAAATTTTGAGTACTGCTAGGAAGTTCTGCTCTCCTGACTGTGTTTGCCTCTTGTTCAAGTGCTTTAGCAATAAGTTTCTGACTTCTGGGGTTGCTTTTTACAGGAGAAGCAATGGCAAACTTTTTCAAATGTTTCTTTAAGCGTTCTGCTTGAAGGCTTGGAAATGCGTCCTGTGCGGACCCTGACCCAGTCGATGAGCTGTGGAAGCACAGCTGAGTTTCGGATGGAAGACGTGTATTCACCTTCTTGACAATAACAAGGGACTTGGTTTCTGTTGTATCAAGGAACCAGCGACAGATGCTGGTGAGACTGAATCCTTTCATGAAAAGCATTTGGACAGGAGAGTATTTCTGTTGCTCTGAAGACTTTGGTTTTCGTGCCCTCCGTTTACTCTTCCATATAGCTGCCTGTCTGTCTGATTTGTTTTTGTATTTTGCTGTTGGCTGACCCTCTTTGTCCATTTGTACCCAACCCTTTAGCATTTTATCATATTTAGTATTCAAGTTTGTAATTAAGTGTTGGTTTTCTTCACCAGTAAGAGCCTGAAAGAATTTGTTGACAGTTTGTTTAGAGGGTTCTTGTTTTGGGGCAATGACAGGGGTTTGGGCGCTGTGGGTCAATGGCGCAACAATCCCAGAGGTGGGTTTCAACTGAGTTTTGGCTGTTCTTTCTGGGATTATTCGAACAGGGGAGACTACATCATTTTGCTTTGGAGTGTCAGCAGCACTGGTGGAATGTGGGGTAGATCTTTGTGATCTCAAGACTAATTTCTTGTTATCTGGCGGCGGTGACTGAGAAACAGTCTCGTCAGACATTTCACCCTTACTGGTCTCACTTCTTAATGGCATTCTTCTGGGTCTCTCTGACATGGAAGCATCCTTATCTTCACTTGCTAGCCTGTCCTCTACAAGAGTTACGCTTTGCTTTTGGATTAAGTCAGACTCACCTACATCCGAGTTCTTTCGAAGCCCACGTTTGTTACTTGTTGGCACAAACTCGGCCTGATTTTCAGTCTTTACAGGGGATGGCTTTTCTAAAGAATTTGATTCCTCGGTACTAAGTTGTTGTTTCTCATTTTTACTGTTATCTGAAACAACTTTACCTGATCTTAACGTTTGTTTAGTCTCAGATTCACTCACAAGTTTATTCATTTGGGTGTCTTCGGAAATGGCCTTAATTGGCTGTGTATTTTTACTGTTTGGTTGGACAGTCTCAGAGACCTTATGCTGTTGAGAGCATTCAGAAACAGAGGGGTCAGAATGCTTGTTTAGAGAGGATATTGTAAGAGGTAATGGAAAAGGGGGGATGCGGAGAGAAGGTAGCTGTTCTGCAGGTGGAAGAATAAGAGTTGAAGGCTTTGGGGAGGAAATAGAGGTGATAATACTTGAAATAGAAGCTGCTGTCTTTTGACTGGTTGATCTCAGTTGGCGTTTCGATACCGTACTTTCAGTCTGATCAGAAGGCACAGGTATCCTGTGCTGATTTCTCGGAGAATTTTTGTGTTTTGGGGTTTCTTTAGTCCTAGAAGGTAATTTAGATGTTTCGCTTGAGGGCAGGTCAGAGGACGGTTCCATATCTTGTTGAATCATAGCAGTCTCTAATGTGTTCGTTTCTAGTTGAGGTTTTTTGTTTTCAACAGCTGACGTAGGTGTAGGATCTGAAACACTAGAGATAAGTAAATCCTGACAAGATTTTACTGGAGTTTTACTTGAGGGTGTGGGGTTCCTATCAGCTCTATGGCGCAGACTCCTGTCTGAGGCTGAAACTGGTTTACCATTGACAAAGCCAACTATGACTGGTTCTGTCTGTCTCAATTGATCTGGCAGCTGAGCTTTGGTGTCTTTCTTTCTATGCCAAGGTGGCAACTCCTTTGGCAGCTCATCAACTGGCTTTGCAGGCTCATCGCAGTCAGCTTCATTATTTATTCTCTCTACAGGTTCAACACAGTTCTTGGTTTCTGGCATTTCAGTTTCTGTCCTTTTTACAGTCAGTTCCTCTGCTATACCTGTAGAAACTGACATTTCTGTCCTTTCAACATCATCACAATGCAACTCCATCTGAGGTTGAATCTCCTGACTTTGCTCCTCTTTCATTTTTTCCTCTTTATCCTTCTTTATTTCTTCCTCCACTAGATTTACTGTAACAGAACTATTCTGAATATCATTCTCACAACTGATTAGTTTATCTGATGAAAGCTGGTGCTCTGCCTCTTCTGTGGTGAGACTCTCTAATGAGTCTACTTGTGTCTCTGTAACTGTTTGCTCTGTATTGTCCAGTACAACCTGTTGAGACTCTGGTTCGTTATTGGTTGTTGATTCACATGAAGGCGGACCAACACTTTCTCCAATTTCTTTTGCCATCCCTAGATCGTTCATTGTCTCTTGATCTGTTAAAGTGTCTGGAAGAGTTTCTTGGCTCTCTACTAAAAGGTTCATAAGAGGTGGTGAACCAGACTGGACCTTATTCTGGCCCTGATCGGTTTGACTCATTTCAACCTCTACAGCATCTACTTTACTCGCGGCTACCTCTACAATGTCTCCTGCTCCTGAAATGACATGCTCATTCGATTCCTCTGAGGGAACTTGTTGATTCACTGTCTCTGACAATGTCCCAGCAAAAGGCATATCTACTGGTGGTAGACCTTCAGGTTTGGTCAGAATTTGTTTCGGCGTGACCAGTGTAGTCATCTCTGGCATTGGGTTTGGACAGTTGCCCCTTCCGGCTAATGTGCGAACTGTTTTTAACTCCCAAATGTCATCTAAATACATATGCCCCCTAGTACTTTTTCTGGCATTACGGCGGGGGGCCATCCCGCGACGCTTTTCCTTTAAACAATCTGTAATTGGTTTGTCAATAAAAACAATGTCACAGTTGCCGATATCAGGGTCAACTATTTCCCTACAGGCATTGTCCCTGACCTGATTTTCAGAGGATACCCTGACAGTCTTTCTTGCTGTTCGAACAGAATTTGAGGGAAAAGACGCATGGATTGGAAACACCTTTGCTGCCTTATCTTTCTGATGTTCAAGAACCTCTTTCTGACTAGTTTGAGGAGTGACATTCAACTGACTGTGTCTTTTCACAGAGGAGCTAAGTCTGGCACTATGTGTCTCTGATCTATTGGATGAACCCCTTTTCTCCTCGAGAAAATGGAAGGGAGAAGAAAGAGGGTTATCGAGCACACAGGACAGCTTCTTACCAGCAGCAGCACTGCTGGTTTTGATCTTCATCCGAACAGGTGGCTGATCACTCTGACGATTGTTCTCTCCATCCACTGAACTCGGGGTGGAACTGACCCGAGGTTGGTTACTCCCGAAACCAAAGCTAAAAACATCCAACGGCGGGCCTGGGGTTATAGATGTTTTCAAGGACACTGCATCCTCTGGAATCTTCTTTTGTGAATCGCTGTTTGGGACAGAATTGGGGAATTCCAGGACTTCAGCTTTAGGAGTGGATTCATTGGGAAGTTTTAGCTCAGGAGGTGATTTCTCTGGGATTATACTGCTAGAGTCTGAATTCAGAGATGCTTTCCCCCGAATGCCAGAGGTAGAGTCAGATGTTTTTTGTACATTAGAGGATGCATGAGCCTTGACTTCCGTTTGAAGAAAACCTATTGCATCTACTATCCGTCTCTGGTGGTGAGGACACAGTTTTGCCATGAATTGTTCCAACGTGGAGGTGGACTGCAGGTCTTTTGCCTTTGAAGAACGGTAGTCTGGAGACTCACTACGGAGACGAGAAGAACAAAACAAATTAGCATTACCAAGGTTTGGTACACCAGTAATTATGGATGTGGATTCAAAATTAAGTGCTTGCCAACAAGTGAAAAAGAAGAATACCAATATCGGATTTTATATGTTGCATATTTATTAGAAGAATAAGCAAATCTAAAACTGAATCATTCATCCAGTGAACTTGACCAATCAATTTTTTTAGTGCTAACATTAAACATACATACATATATATGTATGCATAAAATAATACATGCAGAAGACAGTGATGGTAGTCCAGTTTGATATAGGTCTAACACATATTTCATTGGTAACAAGTACATATGGGGCAGTTCAGTACATCAGATTTCATATCAAGTTTATTTTAAAAAATCATCACATCTGGATTTCTGAGATTGCATGTCATAAAAATGTGCTAGCATATGTGGTCAGAAGAAAATCTGATGCTTTAGTGTCTGTTTGGTAGTCACTTTTTCGGGGGAACAAAAAACACTTGGATTATATATTTCTTAATATTATACCTTAAAGAAAAAACATTTGAATAAATAGAGTTCTGTTTGGAACACAGTTAAATAGTGTTGGTTCTTATACACAAAAATGGACCAAAGAAATTTTAAAGTTAGTTTTCGAGCAAGAACTTAATCTCTTTTGAAGTGTTAGTACAGTGTATAGTTATGCATGGTGAAAAAAAAAACATTGGATTAATTGAAAAGTAAATCACACAAAGATTTAGTTACCATTTAGCTGTTTTTCATTAGTTTAAAATTTTTCAGGCGCAGACCAAAACACAAAGACAAACATTCACCCACAATAATTTAAAACTGAAAACCAACACTCAAATAGTAAATGTACACATTTTGGCAAAAATGCCAATGTACTTGTTGGTGCTTTAAGAATAAATTTGAGATTAAAAAACAGGCTTTCGTGCAACTAGAACCCAATATACTTTTAATGGTTATGTTTATTAACTTCACATCTCTGCTTGCAAAGTTTAAGGTGTAAAGTGGAGTACCTGAATAACAAATAAGAAAAGTGTTGTCCCTGAGGGTGTCGTTGAGCGTTGGCATAAGGAATGGACACTGAGTACAGGCATTATTCTTCCACTAAAAAAACTTCTCAAATCTTGTGAACAGGCAAATTAATCCACATGGATGATATAGTACTGGAATAAACAGAATCTATACATTACAAATTACAATCATAGCCAATTTTCGTATGCAGTCATGATCAATAAATTAGAATACGTTTCTTTGAGGACCGTTAGTCAAAGTAAAGTTTGAAGTACATTTTGAAAACAAACTTTAAGCAGGCATTAATGTTTTTATTAACCCACATTTTTGTTTTGAAATGTTTTCAATAGTCTGATATTCTAATATTAACCGTTTCCATTTGCTGTGTCAAATCAAAATTAAAATAGAGGCTTGAAAACAACATTTTGTGTGTAACTAAACCATATAATCTATTTCACTTAAAGAATTTAGTTACTAAAATACCTGAACTTTTCAACAATATTTTTTTATAATTTTTAATATGACAGCACTCAGAAGTTCAACTTTGTTGAGACTGAACTGGTTTACGTCCAATGCAAAGTTACAGTAATTCCTACTTTTTTACTTTTACATCAAATCACACAAAAGTCGAGCATTTGTTAATATGAAAACACCTTCAGGACAATTTACACCAGATACAATAAACCTTCTAAAACACACAGTTTAGCCCAATCATGCAAAAATACTGCTGTGTTTCTTTATAGTCTTCAAATGCCAAAGCAAAGACACAAACGCTGTACAGTGACTTTGAGAGCCACATTATCAGTAAAAGACTTTGGTTGTCCTGTATTTACTAAGTAAAGTTAAGCAACATTTACAAGATATACACTTATGTTTTCCAACTTTTCTGTGTAGCAATAATTTTTCTTGATATAGATGTTTACATTCTTTGTTACATGGCTATAAGCATACTAAAAACAATGTATTAATATCAGAAAAGAAGTGCATGGACAAAATATATTATCAACCGGAGGAAAAATTGAGGCAGAAGTGAAGTTTTGGATCATAACAAGACAATAACACAGTTTACAGCCTCAGTAGAAGAAATCAGTGTAATAGACAATTTGTAGATCACAGTGCATTTACTAACTCTAGAATATGTAGATACTACTACATTTTTATGTATTGTACGTGTTAAATTGCACAGCTGCTTTTATTCTGTGAAAGTGTCTTACAGTATTCGGTGTGTTGTATGCATTGGAAAATGCTACACATATAATAACAGGTAAATCCTATTATGTTCCTGTGAGGTAGTTGGTTAACACTGTTACAACAGAGAGTGAATCAAAATGTGAATCAAATTAATAAATGACTAAGATTACAAAAGAAACTATCAGTGTCTTCAAAATTGCACTGGATGATTGTTTATAAAAAAAAATTAAACACTTAAAACACCAAAAATCAACTGCACTGTTTTGTGTTACATGAAGAAATAGCTTAAGAAGTTTTTGTATTTTTCCTCCCCCAACAATAAACAATACCTGAGAAAAAAAATAAAACATTTGATAACCGAAAATCCTTTGAAGATGAACACTTGCATTTGACCAAAGATTGTTCAAAAAGATGACATGAAGCAACCTATGATAAATTGTTAGGTTAACTCGCTATCTATTGTTACTGTGCTGACATATCAAAGGTTTATATCCCTGAAGTGTTTTACTCTTTAGTAATTGCCTGTTTTTTTCCTAAATCTAAATATTTTTATACATCATAAGAGTGTAGTCAAAAGAACATTTTAGGAAAAACATCTACTATTAATAACCACGTCAATAGTATCCATCTGAAAGGCAGCGAGTATTGCAAAAGTTTTAAGAGCAAGATTTCCTGGAGTTGTGCTAACCTGATAAAAGAATAATGGATCATGACTCCATTACTTCAGAACGTCCTGAGATAAAAGTGATGGTGCATCTTTGATGTGAACTGTTGGTTGTGGCCAAAGAAAAGAAGAAAAAAGAAAAAACAGGTAAAATGTTTGATCAAATTGGCAAATATGCCCTCAATAGACATTTTCTCCTGATACTTATCCCTTATTATTGTTATGTTATGTCAATTTTATTGACATCCCTGGAGTACCTCAAAGTGTTCATCGATAAGGCTGCCTGGCAGACGAAGGTTGTTTTTTTTTTGCTAATGTATAGACTAGTTTTGGAACTAATTAATTTAAAATTATGAAGTTTAGCAATAAATAATATTTTATAAGAACGTGAAGAAGTAGGTGCCACAAGACATAACTGAATAAAGGAAAGAGTTACCTCAAGGAAAGAGAGTTACCACTGCAGGGCGTAAATGGATACCTAAGCATGTAGGCGACCATTTACACCTACAGTGCTTGTAAAGTATTGATACTTCTTAAACATTTTCATATTTTTTCCAACATAAAATACAAACTTCAATGAATTTTGTCATGAATTAAAAGTCTGACAACTCGCTTTCACTGGGATCCTTTTACTCCGATACCCTTGATAGTTACCTGAAGAAAACTATTGATTAAAGAAAGCGCCATTTTGATCAAATAGCATCTTATCGGTGCAAAAAACTAATCATACTGAGAACTGAACTACTATGCCACTGGTTTGTGAAGTTATTTCAAGGCTAGGACCAACAAACCTGTCTGGGAGAGAAACTTGTTTGAGGCAAAAGTTAAACAAATCACACTGTACCTGTTATATTGTGATAAACGGACATTATTACAAGAAATGTTCTTTGACTAAGGGTTAGTTAGACTCTCGATATGAACTACACTTCAATGCAGTGAAGAAAAAGTATAAATTACACATGCATGAAAATCATGCTTGGAAATATACATTAACTTGGGATAAAAAAGGGGGATAAAATGCAAGACAGTCTTGCTAAAATGCGATAATCATAAATATTTGTTTTAAATTGATAAATTAATAATTATGTCATATTATGACATACAAATTTAATTTAAAAGCAAATATTTCCATAAATAATTTGTAAGTTAAGTTAATCTTTATAGTTACATAGAACTACTGCAAACTTACTTTTAAGATTTGAAAAGTTCTCAAAGGAAACACACAGGGGCGCCAGATATCTGGTCTTTGTATTTGCCGTGTGTAACAACTCATTGCAGTGTACAGTGACCACTTATCTTTTCATAATTTCTTAATGTAATAACATACAAGTGAATAAATAAGTTTCGCAATTTTACCGAAAATCTACTTGTACCGCAAGGAGACACTTACATACTTGAATATCATAAGTAAATATAATCAGGACTGGAGATAAAATAAATAAGTTCATAACAAGTAACGTTACTGAGGTTTTGTGGAAAACCACATCAACTGCCACACAATCCGGCAGATGACTTGGTAAATAAAAAGAAGCCCATCACTGTTAGTTGGTTTCAGAAAAAACTCACTCATTGGACAATATTAAAATCATTTCCAGCTTCTTGTGGATTCTCTCTATCCTGGGAGAGGATGTTGACAGTGCTCTCCATCCCATCAGGAGACAATGAAACACCCTCCTCCTCCACATTACTGGACAATTTCAGTTTCTTTTTGGGGGGATGTTTTAAGGTTCCTAGACGCTCTTTAACCTTGTATTCCAGGGTACTGTGTGGAATCCCATAGACAGACTGGGCTTTGGACACGCTCATTTTCCCACCCATCACAACCACTATAGCCTCTTCGAGAAGCTCGGTGTTGTATTGCCGATATCGCCCTCGCTTCTTCCTGGGGAGCCTGTTTCCTGGATCTGTTTCTGAGTCCGCAGAGCAATTCCCCACAAAGGTGTTGTGGTCAGTGGGAAAAGACCAGAATTCCTTCTCTGACCCTGAGCTGTTAGATCCCACACTGCTCCTTTTCTGGATCTGTCTGGGAAGTATAGAGCAAAGCTTCTTTCCAACAACATTTTTACTGACTACATCCGAATATTCAAAAGGTGTAGAATCCCAAGAAGGCTTTGCTCCTGTAGTTAAAACTCGCACATGAGGAATCTTGATGTCGAAAGACGGTGAGCAGGATAGGGAATGCCCTTGAATTTTGTTTGCCTCCTTAATGTATTCTTTTTCAGTAGAAAGTGACTTGGACAAAAGTCCGGAGGCTTCCAAAAGTTGTGGTATATCTTTAAACTGCTCGTTAGCATCATCACTGGTTTTAGGTTTCAGTAGGGTTCCAAAATTGGTTTTGCAATTCCAGGAAGAAGCAGCATTTCTTCCTGGAAGCTCGGTGTGGTTGCACCCGTGGGATTGGCTAAGTGGTGACTTGGGGTCGCTCTCCAGTTTGGGCTCCTTTTTGATGTGCAGCGAGTATGCAAGTGATGAGGTAGGCTTAAAACAGGTGGAATGGCCGATATTCTCCCTCCTCCTCCCATTCTGTAGGTTCTTCATAAACAGCCCGACTTGTCCGTCCGCTCTCAACGACGGCCTGATTGGATGGAAGGAGATTGGATGTAAGCAGAGCTTGCACAGTGTCCTTTTATCTTTCTAAAGGTGGATGGGTTGTGGGGGGGTGGGGAGGATGTTGGCCACTCCTTTATTATATGACAATGTTTAGGTAACATTATTGTTGTTAAAGTCACTGTTCACAATGTCTTTACATTTCAGAATAAAAACGGCTGGTTTCACAATTTTTATTTCTTTATTTTTGAGGAAAACTGTACAAATTTTGCAGGAACATGATAAAGAAATAAAAGCAAAGCAAAAAAAGGGAAAATAAAAGCAAAAGTAAAATCGAAGCAAAATAAAGCATTGAAACTGCAGTTGTTTTTTTTGGTTTTGTTTTTTTGTTGCAATTCATTCATGTGGTTCAAAATGCGGAACCAAAAAAAAAGGGATTATTCTTCCAATAAGGGAAATGTGATTTTACTCAGGGCACTGCATTTATAACAAGATAATTAACAGAGAAAAAGATGTTGAGATTTTATATGCAACATTACCATGGAGCAAGTGCAGCAATATAAGGAGCATCCCAGAGAAGATTATTGTCTTGATCAAACTCTGTTAACAACGGTTGTCAGTTTGACTTGAATCCTTATAGATGACTAAGTGAAGATTTAGGTTTATCATTGGGTACTTCATCATACCTTCATCGTTACCTATCTATTCAGTCTTTCAAATTTAATCAACATCTTTTTTGCAACAACCCATTTCAGTGCCCTTTTTAATTACCAATAAGGTAATAAAATGAATAAATGGAGAAATTAAAGGACTATTCCTAAAACTCATAAGAGTGATCACATATTTTCAGCCCTAAAGGCAGGAGTTCTTAATTTTTGTGCATTCAATAAAAAGGAAAGAAAACTGCATCTTTCAATATTTAACTTGCTGATCCCTGAGTCGAACACATCATTGTAAAACTGGAAAATTTTAGCTGCTTGGATGCCATTTTGTCCTTCTGAGGTACAATATTCACAAATGTATGATTCAGAAATGGCTGCAAGCTACATGTTGTATAACTAGAAAGGTCATTCAGCTCTCAAGGCACAATACTGAGAGAATTCAAAGAAACTAATGCTTAGAAACACCAAACATTTTATTTGATTAAAAAGGCACATTCAAGTCTGGGTGAGTAAAAAGATTCAAAAGATTAAAAACCAAACAAATCCCAACTAATAATAATTTGTACTGAAAATAAAAACATATCAAAAATAAAACAAAACCAGGTTATGGCTGTAAGTAAAAATGAAGTCAAATCAACAGATGCCATTTTTCATATAAAAGCATGTAGTGAAATAAAATAGTCAGCACCATCCATTTCAGTTTAACTCAGCACTATATTTAAGTGATACTGAATAGGAACTGACCAAATACTAAATGAACTCAGTAAAAGGAATCAGCTCAGTTTAAAAGATTTGTTACACTAAAAGATAACACTGTTGATTCTATTGGACATCCTGTTAAATCTTCAAATTATATTTTCACATGATTTTCTGAGTCAGCATTTTTGTGAGTCCCACAGTATGTAATAATAATATCAGGCCAGCCAGAATTTTGGGGCAAAATGGTGATTGTAAGCAAAACTATAGCCAAAACTCGGCTAACTATAGTTTTGTAGTCAAAGCAATAGTTAGTCAAGTTGTTTATAGTTAGCAACTTGACAATTTATGTTAAAGGCAAGTTGCTAACTATTAAATCAGAGATAGCTCCAGTACTTTCTAATACAGAACAGCATTACTTTTTGAAAGTTTAGTAGAGGTAGTAAAATTACAAACTATATTCTAGTGAAAATTGAGCTTCACTTTTGTTCACAAAGGTATTTTTCTCTCATGCAAAGATATCCATATTAGATATCTTTGAACTTGGTTGTGACTGTAAGCAAAAGAAAAGATGACAACAAATTGACAGATGCCATTCTGATGCAAAGATATCTTATCTAGATATCTTTTTGTGAACAGACCAATTTTTCTGATGATTTTTGTCAAATCACCTCAGCACTTTGATGCCAACATATCAAACTGCATAATATAGCCATTTTTATTATGCTTCACAATAAGAAAAAGTATCAACACAATCTGTGCCAACAGAAACAAAAGAGGAAGATTCTTACCACTTCAGGGAGACTGTAGCTGGGGAAAGGCAGACACTGCGTGAAGATATGCTGCTGTTGCTGCTACAGCGATTCTTTTTGATAGATAAGTCAAGAACTCCATCTATCAAAACACACACAAAGATATAGAGTTTTTGAGATCCTTGAAGACTTCACCATCGTCAGCATACTTGTAAACGTTTATCAATCTGTTTCAAATTACCTTGTTCATGGTGCTCTGCCGCAGGTTTTTTAATGGTGAGGTCTAAAGGAGCATCCTGGTCAGCCATGAGAAGCTTGCTCAGGACTGGGTTCTGGTTTTGTGCTGCTCCAACCAGGGTGTTACCAGGGCTGGTTGAAGTAGTCCTTGACGGAAGGAGTGGGGCCAGCCGGCTTTGGTCAGAGCGAGATGGAGAGTTTGAGCGACTGTCCTGAGGAGAGCTGGTTTTTGAGGTATATTCGGCTGCAAACTGGCTGATCATTCTCTGAAGAATCTCTCGAGCCACTACTGGAATGTGTGGGTCTGAGAAATTTGGCACATCTGAAACACAGAGGTAAAAACTGCTTAGTGTGTATCCCTTCTCAGTCTTGATCAGGAAACATGCCAGAAACAATACAACATTTAAATAACATTAATCTTGTTTAAGTTTAGTGTAATCCCAACTGGAAAGTATTCAACACAGTAACAATGTCACAAACCTGCAGAAATACCTTTTCTGCAAAGAATTGCATTAAAAAACTCCTCAGTCTTCTTCTCTAGTCTGATGATTCTGATCTGATCTTTAACTAGGAGAGGTTTAGGTGCATCTTCAAGATGATTCTTGTTGAAGCCAAATAGGTGTTCCTGTTAAATGAAAGAGATGTGTTAAACAATTTGGCTTTATAATTCAGCATACACAAAACACTTGGTAGATCATTTTAAAAAGACATGATGAATTAGACAGAATGTGAGCGTTGAGAGCCTCTGCTTGAAAACTATACAAAAATTCAGTTGGAAGTTTTTCAGATGTACACTTAAATATTTGCAGTTAACGTTAGGCAATCACTTACTGAATTGGCACTAAAACTAAAAGATTGTGTATTATGGTGACAAGAGTAATGACTTTCAGTTTGATCATCACTGATGGTCAGTGATCAGTGATGATCACCAGGGATCATCACTCATAACTCTTGTTATGATTAATGAATCCTCCATACCCAAACACTATTGGGTTTTAGTATCAACAGAACTTTTCAGTATAGAAGTTATTAGTGGAAGAAGACTTTAAGTTAAGTACATCACACTTATTACTCCGTAGAGTTTATGAACTATGAATAGTGATTTGTAACACCCCCTCCAGATGGAACAGGAAAATAATAATGGTAGTTTAACTTAAATATCTTTTTTTGGGTCAGTAGGTTTAAATTTACCATGACGTTTAATAAAAACGTGAACTGAACACGACGATCTAAAAGGATCTTGTCTGTGTGAAAAGTCACCTCACATTCTAAAATAAATAATTAATGGACATCCAGAACAGAAAGACCAGAAAAGTATTTTAAATGTTGTTTATTAAATTTCTCAAAGAGAAACGGCAATGAGCTAAAAGCAGTGTCAGAGAATCAGACATTTTCTACAAAAATCACAAAACACATCTCTACAGACAAGCCATTTGAATGTGTAAAAAAACAAAAATAATCTTACTTTGACTTTATCTCTCCTCAAACAGCAGAACAGACAATTTTCATCAAATGACCAGTCAGATACAGCAACAGGCTCAAAATCTGTGAACACAAAGCAGATGAAAGTTGTTGGAAAAAAGACACTTGCATGTTTTGTAGCTTCACTTTCTTAATGACAGACAGACTTGAGATAACTGAGATTTAATTTCATTTTAAAATCTTTAAATAAAAATTTTGTGGTTAATGAATAAAATCTTAAGTTTGAAATTATTTGAGCACTGAATATTTAAGAGAACACATTTCTTTCAACGACTCCATTCATCAACGCAGGTGAACATTGTTAAACTGTAATAAAAAATATTTATCGTCTTCGTAAGAGTAGTTTCCACTTTTATTCAGATTTTCTTTAATGTAATGATAAAGCAATGGATGTAAATATATAAATAAAATACAGGAGTGGGCCACCATAAATGCATGTTAGTGTACTATCATTCCTTCTGAGTGTCCAGCTGAAAATATAATGAATAAAAATCTTTTTTGACTCATAGCAATTATAAGGCCTTCCCTGTTGTCTTAGTAAGAATACATATTGTCCAAAACATCCATAGGATCCCACGCTATCAAAGACATTGCAGAAACACAAGCCATCCTCTCTTCTGCTGGCAATGGGTCTGTCTTGGATCGATGTGCATGGGTACCAGATGGTACAATGGAGGAGCATTGTCATAATGAGCATGTAACAGCTTAGCAATAAAGAAAATGGTCTGGGATACTCACCCTTAAATACTTTTAGGTCTTTTACCAACTCTGGACCAATCAGACCTTCAAGGATGCTCTCAAAACCTGCAAGTAGACATAATTCAATAAAATAAACATTTGATTTCACATTTGTAAATAAATATAACATTATATTAAACCTAAAGCAGGACAGAAACCTCTATGAGTCCTTGAAGATTATGTTTCTACCCCATATGTATTAGAGTCTGATTCTATGTTTTGGTCAAGTAAAAGTCTTTCCCTTTTCAGCGGCTTAAAGTGATGCTTTGGAAACACATTATGAGCTGCATCTCTAGAATTCAGTAAATACACACTTTATTCTTCTGTTGCCAGGCAACTAAAGCACCTACAGAGTTCAGAGTGCTGCTATAGCATGAAATGAAAGAGCCAGCAAAAGCATCACCAGGTGATATATATTGAATTATACATCTATAGAGCTGAGATAGGGGAATTAAAAGAAAACCTTGAGTGAAAAAACTCAGGAGTGACCCAAGCCAATCAAAGTGCAACTGCATATATCACATGTACAGACTGAGGATATATCCTACGGTCTCAGCTGTTAAATAGATGGTTTGTTTTGCTGCACAAAATTCAACTATGCATCAATTCAGAACAATATACAATGCCTGCCAACTGCCGCAGGGTCAGAATAAATAAATCTGAAACTACCACGAGTTAAATCAAGCACTAAAGAGGTCAAAGGCAACATCTGCCCAATGAACTGTCACAAATATAAGCACAACTGTTTGCCATGCGACCCACAACAAAAGAGGATTTAAAATAGGTTAATATCAAAATGTATTTTAAAAAGCTAAAAATATGATTAGTGAGCATTTAGATCATAAACAAAAGTGAGCCAGGGTATACCAATGATCGCAATTCTACAGATATTAGAAAATGCCTACTTACAAAATCCTTCACAGATAGAGAGAAATCGTATCAGCCTTTTCCATCTATTCTCTTGCAAAGCTCAAAGTGAATTCAGAAAAGCTTGTCATCTGGTAAAATGCCTCATTCTGCCGCCTTATGAATTCCCACCCACTTTCCAGCAGCCAAACATAAAAGGGGTGGATGGAGGGGGTGGGAGGGGATGAAGTGGAGATGCCTATAGCGGCATGGGTCTGTTTCTGGGTTAGTGCACAGGACTTCAGCTGGAGAGCTATCCAATCCTATTGCTGAAATATTTCAGAGACTGGAGAAGAAAAGTGGGTCATCCACTTTGGTTCGACAGTGCAGCACCATGACATCAAACTACTCTTCAGGAATTCAGTTTAGGGCATTTAAAAAAATGTGTCACACTGTAATCCCCGACTTTGAGGTCATGTTGTATGTTTTTTTTTTTGTTTGTTTTTTAACAGGAGGACATTATATGTTACAATGGATTACAAGACACAAAAGCTTGTTTAAACCCAAGTCTTATTTTTGGATAAGTTAAACATTTAGAGGTGCTTAAATTACTAGATTTATTACAACAGGATGAAAGTTAAATAAAATTAAAGACCACAAAAAGGAAACTGAAAATGGCCACATTTCACAAGTTCATGAAATACACTACAAACTATGTGCTGCATGCATCCAGTTGTGAATTATGGCTCAGGACAACTTATTTCCCCATTCTATATAATGATCTATTATCAACTCAGGTACAACATAATTAGAAGAGATAACAGGTACAATAATAAAACTTTAATAACAATAAATCATGTAAAAGAAATGTGACAATAAGATAAATTCTGCATTACTCTTGAAATAGTACTGGTGCTTGAAATGACAGTATTAACAATAATAATGTGAGAAAAAAATAACCTCCCAGTCCATAATTTTGTAAATGTGTAAATTCAGTTGTGATACAATGTTTTGTCCAGTTATGCATTTAATTGTTCTACTTGTTTTGTAAAAGGCTTTTCCAAAGGGAACTTACCTTTTATGATTAGTTTTAGTACAGAAAAATAACCTCTAAATACAGAAATTGGGATACATTCAAAATTATTTCCACAGTTCCTTAAATTAGGTTTTAGCCAAGAATTCATCTCATTTAGATATTAAGTATTATTTTGGATAAAACAAGATTATGCTTTGTCATCAAAAGGCATGATTTTGAAATTCAAGACAACAATTTATAAGACTTAAAATCTGTAAAACTGAACTTGAAAACTTTGAATTCTTAGCATTCCTGTTCATACACTGATTGTGAGCTACATCTCTGTTGAATCTGCCTTAGCCTTCTTCTGACCTACATCTAAATCCAATCAGAGATAGAAAGATTTGGAGAGTGCTGTTTTAACCCTCATCACACCACTGCTTACAAAGAGAAATCCCCCAAGATCTACAACCAGAATAACTTCCTTAAATCCTACACATAAACCTGTGTGGCACATTGATGTGACCCAAGATCAAAAATCGGTTCAGTTTTTTTCTCCAGAAGTGGGCTGGCATGCTAACAAGGAATAAATATATATTTTGACTCATTAAATCACCAATGCACAAGATCAGTCAGCAACTCATTTCTCATTGCCAAGGTAAGTACATGGTAAAGTCTCTTTATTTTAACTAATCAAGCCAACAAGGAACTGTAGGCTGTGTGTGTGTGTCACACCCTTCTAAAGCGCTCTTAATGCTGAGGGGGTGCAGTGCTGCACCAAACTTTAATGAACCCATCCCCCACTCAGCTACTGTAAAACCACCTTCAGATAAGCAAAACCAAAAGCTCATTAAAACTGGAGCCTGGACGTTTGCCAGATCTAAATCTTATAATAAAAAAACAGAGAAAGCTGGCATTTTGAAGCACAAATTTCATATTAGATTTCAAAATAGATCATGTTAGAGTCATGAAAAAGTAATTTTGTGCAAAGACAAGGTACAGAAGAAGGATGTTTGGAGTAAAATGACTGGCGACCAAAGAGTACAAAGTCAAGTAAGTAAAAAAAAAAGTATAGTTGTCCTAAAAGTATTCAACATATGGCGACCAAGCCAGTTATCAACCCAAATTTGAAAACATTGGCTGTTGCAAAACACTACAGCAACAAACAAGTACTTTAGCTTAGGTGAATGCAAATGAAAAATAATTTGCACCCACCTGGGCTAAAATGTGATTATTCATCAAATACATGATAATTTCATCAAGCTATCCAACAAAATGATTTTAACATCTTCAAATGAAATTGTGCTTTAAACACATTGTGCGAAATGATGTAAACTGTCAGTCTAATAGGACGATAGCATCCTAACATCCTATTAGATAGTATCATCTAATAGGATGATAGTATCCCAACAAATCTTCAAAAACATATAGGACGGTCATTACTGTTTAGAAAATATGAAGAGTAGTGGGGACTGCCCAAGAATCCGCCTGAAGATTGTGTCTCATACATTCATGAAAGCTCTGGATCCTTTCAGACACCAGGCTACAATGCTAATGGGAAAACATGAGCCACATACCCACCAGAGGGAGAATGAATAATATGTGCTACAAACAAGTTAGTCTGTCTAGTTTCAATATTTGCTTGTTTGGTGTTTGAGGAAATCTTTTACCCCACACATCTGCATGTTAAACACCAGTCTGAATGACGCACATTCTAGAAATTTTTTAAATGCCGGCGGCAGCTGTACAAGTCCGAATTTCCCCAAATCCACACAGAACGCACATTTTTTGGAAGCGCATTTTGCATCTGGGGGTTGTTGGTCATGTATGGGGCAAAACATACAGACAATTGTTACTGCTGTTCTGCTGGACAATTGTGCTTGTCTCTACCCTGCAGTTTTACTGTTCACATTAAACAACATGTCCATTTCAGGGACAGTGGAGTGGTGGTGGCGTGCAGCCCTCTCCACCAAAAAGCCAAACAAAAGTATGTCCTTGTTGTTCTGGACTGAATATGCCATTCTACTGGCAACAAGCTGATGCTGTTGTCATGTACTCTGCAGCTTCACAATTATAGCCCAAACACAAGGGACATTTGTCAATCATAAAGAGAGAACTGACTAGACAGTCCTGGAAAAACATCAGAGAGCAGGTCAGAAGCTGCTATTGTCTACTTACTTTTTTTTATTAACAATCTAAATCAACTTTCTATTGTGCCTGTTTAGTTGGAATATTAATTTTACTGACTTAAACCATAATGAGGATAAAGTATAAAATGTACTGTCAATCAAACAGCTCTAAAGAGTGACGCTTAAATGACTACGAATCATCTATAACTACCAATCTAACTATGCCTTTTCCAATTAGTTTTAGGTAACTATTTTAAGTCAAAATATTGTGATTTATCATTCCACCATCTTATTAATGTGCATGTCTTGGTTTTTACATACTTAAATTACACATAATTAACATTAACACATCTCCTTACAAAAGAAAGAAGATTAAAATAATTTAATGTGACATTTTCAGATTATGAGCATGAAATCTTAAGTTATATGTTTTGAAATAGTCAATGCCCTACCATTTAAATACATTGGTTTCAAAATGTACTTTAACATCCGCCATCATCCCACACAAGTATTTATTGACATTTATTACACTAAAAATATCAGTCAGTCAATTGCTTCAGTGTTATCTGACAATATAAATGATTTGATATACGTCTCTACTCATAAAAGAATAACAATTGGAACCTAAAATTCCAATATTACATAAATTAACAATGGCAGAACCCAAATATGAATTCCATTACTGATATTTAGATTTTGAGTTTTTAGTAATTTATTACACACTATATAATTTGTTGCATGCAGACCATTCACTTGTCAAATCAAAAACCATATATTTCCAAAATAAACATTTTCAATTCAAAAAAACCTTTTTGCTGCTATATTAGGTTATCAGATTAGTGCAAAGCGATATTAAACCTATTCAGCTTCAAGAGTTTCAGGGTCCTTTTGATCATTCAACTCATTTCTTTGGGGGGAAAAAGGCTTCTTTAGAAATGTGGACATTAGCATTGGAGACGTCCATGCAAGCTGCAACATGTTTTACTTTGAGATTGTCTTTTAGGCTTGAATAGCTTGGATTCTAGACAACCTCCTTTTTTACACAAACTCCAAACAATAGTAATTTGCAGCAAACCATCCGATTATGTTTGGGGTTTTTTTTACCAAAAATTAGCTCTCATTGGGCAAAAAAAAATAGCTTTTTGTTCTACTGCTGTTTGCGGATGTCCTTTGTGCGTCGATTTTACAGGCGTACAAGAAACATGTGAATACAAAAGTTAGAGTTCATGACTTTTGTATGTAAAAAGAAATAACATTTTCCAAAATTTTTAATGTATTAAAATCTTTGTAATTAATCACATTTAATGCAATAAAATCCATGTGCAAGTTACTGGAAACACAAAATTTTAACGGCAACTTGGTTTGTAATATTGGATGAATATGTGCAAATCACAACTCAAAATCTGCTGGGATTTTTTGTTTTGTTTTTTATGATGTGTCCCTAACAAATATAGCTTTTGTTTTAATATTGCACTGAATGACACATCACCATCTGTGTGTGAATGTGTGTGTGAATGGATAAATGTCTAGTGAAACGCTTTGGGGTCTGGACTTAATAAAGCGCTAGATACGTTCAGGCCATTTAACATGCTTTATTATATCATGTTGACCAGACAAAAATAAGTGTTGCACTACAATGACTGAAGCACAAAAAAAATTAAACGTCTGAATTTGCAGATTTTCTTCCACGCAGTATAAAATATGCTGATATAAACACCATAACACTAAAACACTACAACTAAAACAAATTGTTTATTAAGTTTAGCATATATATATATTTTTAAAAATATCAAACTGCTACTATGCACCAACACAGTCTCAGCAGTGCTCAACGTCTTCAACTGTTGTCTTTTGAAAGCCTGTGGAAGTTTGTATATTGTGAAAACGGGAAACTCTCCCAACAGTGGGGGCTCCTCCTCTACTTCCTCAAAGCAATAAGCGCGTCCACGAGTGGCAATTTAAACCCTAACTGAGAACGTCACCGCTCGGGTCTGTGTCTCCCTCCCCCACCCAAATTACAGTATGATCGCAGCGCAGGAGCGCGCCGCGCACCGCTTTAGCCGACGCTACACCCACTGACACTCCCTTTAAAACAAGCACGGTGCCCTTTAAACAAACTAACGTTAGGCCAGTACATACTTTATATCTACAACTGAGACCCAATGTTAAGAAAACCAGCACATAATCCAACTTCGGTGGTGTTATATTGTAGAAAACCGCGACAGTTCAATAGCTACCGCAACTGGCTGCAGTAGGAGAGAAACAGTTAAGGACAAAAAGTCGCTCGGAGATGCCCCGAGTCAGTCCGGTAATAGATGGTTATTTACACCGAAAAAAGCTACAACGAGGGGAAATTCAACCCGTAAAATGTGAAATATCTCACTGACAGTTTCCTTACCTACACAATGAATAAGTTTGTGTCGCCAAGAGTCAAGTTCCTGCCGAAAGCCGCGCCTGTCGATTGTGCATTGCTGCTTTTTGCACAGACTCGCCATTTTCTATTTTCTCTGGCGGCAGGCACGAGCACGCAAAGGGGGAGCGCTTAGCTGTACGAACGGGCGCGCGCCCGCGGAGATAAGGGAAGCTGAACAGCCAGCACTTTCTCATTAACATAGTCATATCTCATCATTTTACTTTGACACTATATGAAATATTTCCATAGTTGTCCTTGGTTACTGTTGGCATGATATTGGTATTAGTCATTTTTGTAATATTCGTGTGTGTGCGTGTGTGTTTTTTAGTATGTGTGCAAGAAGTAGGATATTATTGTATAAGAAATAAGATAATTTTCCTACAGGAAGAAAGAGAGAGGGAGGCAGGTGGGGGACATGCATTTGATTAAAGGTAGAAATATTAAAAATAAGAATAAGAGATTGTACAGTAAGGACAAAATTATAACATTAACAATACTGTGTTTTAAAAAGCATAAAAATAATAATATGTAGCTAAGTAGGTTAATTTAAAGGTATAAAATGAATGAGATGTCTGCTTACAGAGATGTGCAAACAGTTGTTCTTTGAAATTAGAAAAACAGCACCGGATAGCAGAGTTACAAAGGTTTATGTTTGTTGGGAAGTCTTATAGCTGCTGGAAATAATGGTCTGCAGTAGCACTTCTTTATGCACTGACAATGTAGCAGTCTGTCCCTGAGGGAGGTCTCCAGTTGGGCAACAGCTTCATATGGGTGGGAGACATCCTGAGGTTTGCTGTCTCCGACCCCCTCCACTGAGTTGAGGGGTCATCCTGATTCTGTTTTCCAAAGCTGTTATTGTTATTGTTGAAAAAAGAGATAGGCTACTATCTCATAAGGATTTCAAGCACTTATGTTATTTACTTATGCACTTACTTTCCTCAGAGACAATAAAGGGCATGCCTGTTCTATTTATATTATCCCACACTGTCAAATTTTATTGCATCCATCCTGATGCAATAACACTCACACTTACATAATCAGATTCAAAGATGTGGGGAAAGATTTACTTTAGAACTTCTGGTATTTTACATTGATGTTTACCAGAAATGTGTTTATCAGCATTGAGATTTATCAGTGCAGTACAATACTCACTAAGAATGAACAGAGATTCTCCTGCATACAGTGCATGTGGAAAGCAATGAGGAAACCAATGAGCTTAAGAGAAAATGGCGAAAACCTCTTACAGTATACAAGTATTTCTGCCAGCCTGTCAGCTGATGCACCGTGAGTAAATGTTGCTTTCAGTGACAGTACCTGTTTGTTCTCTACAAATTAAAGTAAGGACAGGCCATAGCTGTATACAAAACACTTCTCGCTAAATTATTGTTGAAAAATACATAACGAACTTAAAGTATTTCATTTCATATTTTTCACTTGTGATCTTTTCAAGATATTTTGAGATTCCCTTCACGCATTCGCAGTTTACAGGCAGGACGTGAATGCGTCATCTCTTTTATCAGCCGGTGTTTTCATTTATTTACGCCCCTCCTGCGGTACACGGTGGTTTCCATGCTTCAGAGAGAACAAGGCTTTGAGTGAAGGTAAATACACATTTACCTGTCGGTGCCGAGCCTCTGTGCCTCTTACAGACACAGAGATAGATCGGTAGCTGTAAATATGAGCTTTATTCAAATTTGTGCAGGCTAGGAATTTAGAAAAGACGAGAGCATTTGCAGCAACATGTAGCTACACAGGGTTGCATTAATCGAAACATATTGACAGCTTTAGCTAGATAGTTTTAATATTACGTGGGAACAATTTCGTCTTTGTGTGATTAATAATTTACCTGATGGCGGCCGCATGGGTGAAATTACACTAGACTGTCGTCCTGCAAGGCTTTTATTTGTTTTAAAAATGAGATCTCTGTCATAAGAGGTGGACTCTGCTGTAATGTGGTTTGCTAACATGCATTTGTGCGTATAGTCACTGCCCCTGTGTGCAGCTTACAGCTTTGGTAAAAGGGATACCGCCTCAGCGTTTGCTTTACAAAAGCTACTCTGTGCATTCAAGAGTTGCAAGAACAGGTGCTAAAAATGTCTCCATCCTTTTAACATAAGGACTCAGATCGATTTGGCATGCACGCCTTAGTAGCTATATATTACAACCCCTAGGCTCTATTGACTAAACGTGACAAATAGCAACAAACCCCCCGCCCAACTTTTTGTTAAGTCCATCTGTAACTTTTGAGCCATATCACCCATATCAAAATACCACTTCTGCATAGGACTATTGTTAGTTGACCTTTATAAGTTGACCTTTGTTGTTGTTTTCTTAAAAAGAGCTTTACAAAAAAGAAAACAGACCATTTGTCCTAAAGTATCAAGGCAAATAATCTCATAATAGCTGTACTTTAGTAATCAATTTTACACTGCTAAGAAGTAGTTCTTATCCAACGGGGTGCATTTTGTGTCTTTTAAGTAGGAACACCATGACTTTGACCAGAGGATCTTTTACTTATGCCAGCGGAGAGGAGTACCACGGCGAGTGGAAAGAAGGTGAGACGATCCCTTCTCATAGTCCTGCAGAAATGAAAACCTGCTTTCTTAACAAAACTGAAGCAAGTCTGTTGTGTCATCAGTTTAATGGTGTTAGCTATAGAACTTTAGAAGCTATTTTAACATGTTATTACAGATGACCATCCTCTCAGATTTTAGTATTACTAATAAACTTGCTAATTGAACAGAGTACTATACCTTTTTTGGTATTCAGCTGTTCATAGTGTAAAGCAAAAATAATACATTGATGTTAGCTGGTTTATCTGTCAGCTACCTGATTGATAAACTCATTAACAGATGCAAACAAAAGACATGCTGATCATAGTTTGCCGCTTGTAGTTACCTTTTAAAGAAAGAAAAATGCTACAATATTTTCAAACTTCCACATTTTCTTTATTTTCTTCTGTAATTAAGAGTAACAGTTTGTGGAGAGTCAGTAATGCATTACGTTGTGCTCTGTACAGCTACAGGAACAGTGTGGTGGAAAATGTATCAGTTTTGAAACTGTTGCTTTCTAAAAACCTCATGGCGTAACTGGCTGAAGAACTTAGTCCTAAAACACTTGACGGGAAACATGTAGTAGTTTTCTAGGTCTTTTAAACGTAAGCAACACCCTTTTTCAGGCTTAATGCTTTTAATTTAGTCAGTTTTCACACCCGGGGAAGATGATGATGACACTTATATGCTAAAGCCTCTCACATGCACATGCACTTGTAGGTTCAAGCTATTTATATAAATCCCAATTAGCTGCCACACTCGGTCACCCCGAGTGTAAGCAAATCCTCTTTGCACCTGACTATAGATTGGGAGTCTTTGGGAGTTTGAAGAAGTCCTAAAAAGAAAGCAAGTCAATTAATTTAGACATTTAAACACTTTTATCCTTTTCTTCTGCTTATTATTCAGCTCTGTTTTTTTAAGGAGTAAGAATTCCCATCTTTTTGCACCAGATTCAGTTTACCTATTAGATTTAATGTTGCAGTTGCAGCCAAGTTGTAAATGATTCATGACTGAATCACTAAGTGGAAGTAAACTCCTTTACTTGTGTCCTAGCAGGGGTCCTTCAGTGGAAATCAGTGTAAGCAAGCAGGATTAGACTGCAATAAATCCCACCCACACAATCAGCAGATGGGACTCCTAATTTAGTTGTAAACCTTTATCTCACAGGAGGTGGGAAAATGTTGTTTATATCCAAGAAATAAAATTGCACCAGAATTGCAAAAAAAAAAATTCCCTCTTTTTATTACAAACTTATTTTAATAAAACACACAAACATGTCTATTCAGGCAAAATGCAGTCTAACAAATTACTTAAATATAACATTGTGGTGTATTTTGCAATGCAGCATAATCCTTAAAGTTTAAATATGTTTTTATTGCTTTTAATGTGATGGCCCAACACAAAATGGTGCATAATTATAAAGTAAAAAAAAAAAGATTCTTTTTTTTTTTACAGCTGAAAATGTTAAAAGTTTGGGATACATTTGTATTCAGTCTCCTTAACACAGATATCACTAAATAAAACCCATTGATATCAGTTGTCTTCAGAAGTCACCTATTTAGTAAATACTGCCCTCTTTTGTGTGACTTAATTTGAGTATAAGTACAGGCTTTCTGTGAACTCTTAAAAGGTCATAGCATCATCATGAAGACCAAGAAACTCAGCAGAATTATGTAGAGGTTCAAATTGATTTTAGGTTATAAAACAATATTTCAACCATTCACAGACCACTGTGTAATCCATTATCTGGTGTGAGAACGGCAAACGTGTAAAGACATGGTTGTCCACTTACCCAATACAGCAGGAAGGAGAATGTTCAGCAGGGAAGCAGGAAAGTGGACCATGGGTGAAGCCACAGAGATCCAGGCTTTAGGGAAAATCTTTTGACTCGACAACTATTAGGTTTTGCACTCCACAAAACTTGTGTTTATGGAAGAGAGCCACGGAAACTTGAATTGTTGAAGAAAGGCTATTAAAAAACACACTTGCAGTTCTCTACAAGTTATGTAGGCGACGCAGAAAATGGGTGAAAATAAGTGACAGAGGACACCAAAGTTGCACTTTCTGCAAAAAAAAAGAATCCCACCATCCCCACTGTTAAACCTGGTGACAGCATCTTGCTCTGGGGACTCTTAAAACTGTAGGAACAGGGAATCTGGTCAGATTTGTTTAGAAGATGAATACAAAGGAGTAATGGAAGAAAACCTGTTAGAAGATTCAAAAGAGCTCAGACTAAGGTACAGTTTTATCTTACAGCAGCATTAAACAAGCAGAGCTACAATGGAATGGCTCAGGTAAGAACATATGTACAGTATGTGTGAGGATGGCCCAGTAAAAGAATGGAACCAAATCCAATTGAGAACCTTTGGCAAGACTTAAAAACCGATATTTACACTGATACATGCTCTCCAACTATTTTGGCCTGGACTTACATAAACAACACTGCCTTACAAACAAGAAATGGTCAAATGACTTGTAGCAGTAATCAAAAGTCGGCTGTAAGAAGTATTCACTCACTCAAGAGGGGCTTAATTCATACACACCACACACTTTTCAGATCAGTTTACACTGAGATGTAAACTGATCTGCAAACTGCCTATTACTTTCCTTTTATGTCACAACTATGCTCTGCTTTGTGTTGGCTCATCACATAAAATACCATTAAAACGTAATTGTAACAGCAAAATTGATAGCATTAAGCAGTATATGGTTTATTATTCTAGGTCGGCGACATGGCCTAGGCCAGCTCAAGTTTCAGGATGGAACATGCTATACTGGCCAGTTTGAGAATGGACTCTTTCACGGTTCTGGTGTGCTGCTTTTTACAGACGGATCCAGGTATGTAGAGAAATTATATCTAAACTCTCACAAAGGTTACAAAAGACAATCTGGTCACATTTTTTTTTCTCATGACAGGTACGAAGGAGAATTTGCTCACGGAAAGTTTCAAGGTTCAGGAGTCTTTAGTCGATTCGATGGCATGAAGTTCGAAGGAGAATTCAAAGATGGCCGTGTTGAGGGATATGGTAAGTGCATAACACCGCTCTAACAGCAAATCGATCGGAATGTCAATATTGTGTCCCTGTGGTTGGTTATGGTCCGGTGTATCTGTGTCTGCAGGGCTATTGACGTTCCCTGATGGAACTCATGGTGCTCCACGGAATGAGGGCTTGTTCCAAAACCACAAGCTGCAGAAAAGGGAGAAGTGTCCTGGAGTGGTGCAACGTGCTCAGGCCTCAGCCTCCAGCGCTCACAGCCTGGCGCTATGACTGCCTTAGACCATAAAGGTGTAGGACTAAACTTTCAGCACCTTCCAGATGGGCCTTAAGGGTGAACACTCTCTTTCTAAACCTCTCTTTGTCTGTTTTTTTTTTTTTTTTTTTACCATTTCTTTGTTTGCTTGTTCACACTTAAAGTGACTTAAGGGAAATGCATTTGAACAATTTTGGATGACTTTCTATGAAATGAAGAACTTCATGAAGCACACCTTTAACTTGATGAGTAATGTAAGCAGGGAAAGCTGCTGTCTCTCATATTGACATCGGACCATAAAACGTGTCTGTTTCTTTCGATAGCTGATAATTTTGCTGTTGATTAGAGACATTACTTTTTAAAAATACTGTTTTTATTAGAATAGTTTTAAAAAAAAGAAGGAAAACTCATGGCTGCATGTTAAAGAAAGAATGTACATGTTTAACTATTCACATTTGCCTTAAAGATATTTTCACACAACCACATGCTTGGGGGATGTTCATAAAATAATCAGATGATGAACAACACCCTCTTCTCACACTCTCACTGCATGACTTGCCTTGAGGTATCTGTCAGTTTAAGGAGTCGAAAGCCTGATTAAGGATGGTGTTAGCTCCGTCATTTCCAAGTCTTCTTCTTGATGATTATTATTATTAGGAAAGATCACCATAACAACATTTGTACATGTTAGAATCATTCAGTGCTGCTCAGAGGTTTACATACAGTCATCATCAGCATGGATTCAGGGTCGTACGATGGTCCAACAGACAATTTCAATGAATCTGATCAACCAGAGTTGGATGAACAATTTTGAATTTATTGTAGTGAGTTTTCTCTGCTGAAAACAGAGTAAAGATAATACACACAGGCTCAAGCATATATTTATTTACCCCATTAATATTTGCTGAGCTGTAACCTAGTTTGTTACAACTGTTAGTGCAATTCTGGCTGAATGTTTGACTCCTCCTATTAAACATGGTAGAGTTTGTTTAAATCGTGGTTTTCTGGCAACGACACATGAAATGTTTAACCTGGTTTATTAGTTTCCAAAGCCAGTTTTGATTTTTCTTTTTATTTGGAATCAAAACGAAAATGCATAAAATGCATAGGTGAACTTTTAGCTTCTGAATCAGTCCCTATCTCGTAATGACAATTTGTAAGTTTCTCTGCAACTAATTAAAGGACTATTTTTGAAAAATTAGTGGGATTATATGTATACTTCTAATTCTGTAGAGGAAATTCACATTAAATTCAAACTTGCCAAACAGGTTCTTGTTTTAAAATTCATTGTTGTGGTTTGTTGTATCATTGCATTGTTGCAACTAGGTCTGTTATGATAACAAATTTTGCTAGATGATAAATTGTCCCAAACGTTTTTGTGATAAACAATATTATTGTTCTGAGACCATTTACAAAAGATATAGATTCTATATAGATATAGAAAATACCATAAAATGCAACAGCACATTCCCAAAGATCAACAAACGTAAAATGTTGATAAACCCTGGAATTCAAAGCCATGTAAAATGTAGAAAAGAAATAAACAACAAATGAAATACTTTATGAAGTCTCTCTAAAAATGGGGCCTATTTGAGAACGATTCACCAGGCTGAAGATTTTTGTCATTGAGTGTTTGGTAGAAAGAGGGAGAGAAAAGAAGAAAAAAAAACAATAAATCATGCAAATGGAATTTATTGAGTTTGTTTTAATTTATCTTGTGATTAATTGATTTATTGCTTATTGCGACAGACATAGTTGCAACAAAAGAGCGGCCCTATTCCGTCATTAAAAGCCCAACATTTAATCTGATGTACATTCTGATGGTGACTGAAAGTATATTTCTCACCAGCACCTTGTGTTGAATTTATGGACCTAAATAATTTAGGCAGCTAAATGAAAAAAATAATAATAATGTACTTGTTTATTAATGTGTGTAAGGTGTATAAATATTAATTGTATCTGACTGTATCAATTTTAATTTTAAGCAGTCTGGACTAGTGGAAAATTGTGTTTTTATCATGTTTGATATTTTGACACATAATTTATTACAGCTGATCACATTTATTCTATGTTTTGTATACTTGAATGTTTAACAGGCCTTATGACACATCAGTAGACATTATTTATTCTAGTATCACCTCCAAAACTTCAACCAAAGACAATCATGTCATATAAGAAGTATGAAGACCTGAAATGGTCAGTAGTGCAAACAAACAGGCCTTAGAGTTGGATAGTAAAGACAAATCAATGAGGAGAATTTCAACTGGAATTTAAGTACATTTGAACAAAAAATGACCCGTTGACTAAACAAGGAAACATTTGGTTTATTTCTGAAGTCAGATTAGAAAGTTTTACATTTCCACTGCTACATTCTATGAAAAAAGAATCAAGAGTCAAGCCCCATAGCTTGGCTTAATGTGTTATAACAACTTTTAAGACAGAAAAAGAGACTAAAAGCAGATAATCTGACCTATTTTGGTATCAGTAACACTATTTTGGTGCACATTTAAAAGTATTTGTTCACTCACAACTGATCTCACAAGAGTTATGCTTCCATTTCCACCTGGAAACAAATGGTGCTTTACAAATGTGCCTGTCCACAATTTGATTTGCCTGGTAAAAAAAACATCTTGTTGCCATGGTGTTACCTTTTTGAGGATTGTAAACCATGTGGTCTTTAAATAAAGCATCTGCCGTTTTCCTGGAATTCGTCTGATTATGTATCATGGAGGCGTATTTAATAAAGGGTGTATTGTAAAAAGAAACAAATTTTCTCTGTGAGTTTTTTATCTTTGCTTCAGAAAGCAACAAAACATAAATTTTTGGTCAGTGCTGTTTCATAAGCTCTTGCACAGGACCTGGATTGTGAATTAGGGACTGAAAAAAAACTCAATATTTCATGGATAAACAGGTTCCTCTGAATTTTGGCTGCAACACAGTGAGAAAGTTTTCCCATCCCCCTCTCAACAAAATCAGCTCACAGAAGCATGCAGCTTATACGTCACAAGAATTATAAGGGAGAAACCTAAAAAATGTCAAGCATTTAGGAGCTCTGTAGGTAAGAATGAATTTTGGTTCACTAATATGTTGTTGGGTCTCAGTTTTAGAGTTACAGACTGGAACAACCATCTGATTCCTAACTCTGTGTTGTGGGTGATTTGTGTTCCTTCTCTCCCTGACAGTTACAGCAGCCTTGTCTGGAACAGGAAATACTGCGTGGGGCTGATAATGAAAATGAATAGTTTACACACATCACATACAGCCATGGTTAAAACAAACCTCTCTTTCAACGGCAAGTATGACTCTGTTAGGTGTCAGAATAAAATGATCTGGGCTTTACCAAGTCCTTATTTATTTCATCTTACCTTGAGTATGTAAAACACATTTTAATTATGATGAAAATATATATTTTTAAACAAAAGTAATATTTTATGTCTATGGTTTTATTGATCAGAACAAACTTCTTGTTAAAATTAAAGGATGTCACATTTAAATCTTTCAAGGGTATGGCCAACTTATCAAGTAACCTATTGCAACCGTGACTCTTTATCCTCATAGCCATCCATGCTTTGAATTGTGTGAATGAAACTCCTCACGTGCTTCAATGTTTGAGATTCTACAGATCAGGCAGTAACCAGGCCTTTGTAGACCTTTGGCTAGTGAAACTAAACCCAAACAAATCACAGGTAGTGAAAGTCATGATTTATATATTTAGGTGGAATTTCACCTAAACCATGTTAGTTTGGAATGTTTTTATTTTTCTGGATGGATTAAATGGAGGAACGTATTAGGAGAGGGCTCACCTTTAACTCTCGTGCGATCTTAACATTCTGTTTACTGTCTTTGTCCTCCATCCATCCATCCATTTTCTTGCACCCTTGTCCCTTAGTGGGGTCGGGAGTTGCTGGTGCCTATCTCCAGCTGGCGTTCCAGGCGGTAGGCGGGGTTTGCCCTGGACAGGTCGCCAGTCTGTCTTTGTCCTACGGGTCAAAAATGACCCACCCTAACGAAAACTCCAAAACAAAACAGCTTACTGTGTGCTGCTTTGTTTCTTTACCCACCTGATACTCGCTGTGGGTAAAGAGCCGTCTCCGGACAGCGGACTGAGACGGAGGTGGGCAACGAGGGACTGCAGCTCTTGAAAAAGACATTTTCTACTGCATAAACTGCATGAGGATCATTTAGTACTTACTGGGTTTGGATGGAGATATTATTTTGTGTGCCAGCTGTGAAGGACACAAATGCTTCCCGTGTGTCAACAGGGTCTTCACAGTGGCTGCCATTGGGGGCCTGTTCTGAGTGGAAGCAGGTCGAGGAGGAGGGACATAGTGAAGTGTCTGTGGAGGAGGTAGTAGATGCAGTGATGGTGGGCTGGGGCCGCAGACTGCCTCTTCAGCACGTATGCTTTGAAAAGGGCCATGTTGGTGTTTGGCCGTGCGTTGGCCTTCTCCAGGTAGGTGATGAGAGCCTGGGCCTCGTTGCTTGGGTCCTCATACTCCTCCTTCATGGACCTGGCTTTAAAGTGTCCAAACTCCACCAGACATTCAGAGTTACTGGTCTTCTGGGTCTCCAGGAGCATGCTTGTATTTCAAAACATCAGTTCATATCCAACCAGCTCTTTGAACCTCAGCACTGACTTGCAAGGATTTTTAGTTTGGAAGAGATATTGGGAAGAGTTACCATGTTTTTTTCCCCTGAGTTTTGGTGTTGGACATATGATTACAAGGATGAAGAAGTTTTATGACAAAGTATTCCCTGGTAACAATTCAGACAAAAGTAGCTCTAAGGAAGAGAGAACAGAGAGTGCATATGATCTTTTTGATGCCTTTCTTTTTGAACCATCCCCGGCTGGGGAAGTTCTTCGGGATCCTTCCTTGACTGAGGAGCAAGCTTCCCCTGCTGGTACAGGTCACCAGTCTTTCTTCAGCAACCTGAAGCAAGTGTGACGAAAAAAGAAAAAGAGTAAGAAATCTGTGAGGGGTGAATACTTTTTTCCAGCGCCAAACCTAATCACACTTCTCATCTCTCCCCTTCCCCGTTTTTTATGTTTAAATACTGTATTTTATTGGATAAAAAGCTGATGACACACACACGCATGCTTAATCACATTTAAATATAGAATTTTATTGGATGAATAGCTGATGACACACACGCATGCTTATTCATCCCCCTTCCAGCTGGACTGTGACTGACATGTTACTGATTAACCAGGACTACTGAGGGAAGAGGCAGAGTTCAGTCAGGTAAAAAAAGGAACTTCAGCCATTTTGACCGGATACTCTTCTGCTTATTTCTCAGCAATGGAACAAGAAAGTTAGAAATCAGCTGACAACTCTTCGAGGAAAACTGTAAGTTGCTCTCTGTTCTTATGTGTTTCTAAAACCGATTCTTGTCTCAGGCAGCGTCAGCTCATATTTGACTATAAAATAGGTAACATGAGACTCTCCCCGTTGTCCATAAATCATGGTGATTCTTTTCACAGATCTTCTTCTATTATGGTTAATGATTTTCGGCACATCAGTCAGCGTTATACACTGTTTGTGTTTAAGGTGGAAGAAGCAGTGCAATGGTGACGCTGAACCATCTGAGTGTAGAGGATCCAGATGATGGCGCTCCGCTGCTGCCTGTGGCTGCAGAGACAACAACACCAACAGCTGTGTGTCACAAACAAGACATATTAAAAACGGAGTCCAGGGAATTTTTCCTAAGCAGGTACAGGTCCTCCAAAGAAGAGAACAGGTTATGTTTAAAACTATTACAGAGGGCTCTGGACTATTCTATTTCAAAATAATACTAAAAATGATCTAATGTGATAGAACTGGTATTTTTTGCTCAATTTCCCCACAGTGATTTTCTTTTTTAAAAAGGTACTTCATGAAGAACGCAATAAAAAGCAATTATGTTGATGAGTATGATGATTATTTGCATAAAGAGTTTCAGGGTTGACTTGAAGCCCAACTTTAGGCAAACCGGACTAGTTTGAAATAAATCTCATATACAGCAATATAACAACCAACAGCCAAACATCAAGACAAGTAACTAGATTTTTTTCCAATCACTGACGTAATGTAGAAAAATGAAAACTCTCCATACCTTACTCTTGACAAATCTGATATGATGTAAGAAAATGGAAACGGGACAAAACAAAGTTTGTTTTACACATTGAAAACTACTTTGCTTGTGGCCATCAGCATATGAGCTGTGCAGGTGTGGCTGTGATTATGGTTATGATAATCTGAGAAAGTTAGTGAGGGCTTTCATTTTACAACTTGGAAAAACTCGGGTTTTAGAAAGGTGAGCCACCCATTCAATTTTAGGTACGTATGCTTTTAATAAACACATTATTATTAACGTGCCTTGCAAAAACACATCTTTAAAGTTTTTTTTAATTATTTTCATAATACACCTGCAACTTTGAATATATTTTAATAGGACTTTATGAACTTTATGTAATCAACCTACACAAAGAAAAAAAAATGGAGTGGACTGAAAATGACATGCAGTTATGAAAAGTGTGGCATGCATTTGTTTTCAGATTTGCCTACACTTCTAAATTAAATCAAATGAATACATTTGTTCATAAATAGACTCTATCTGTGTGCAACTTAATCTGAAACCAAACTTTAACATCTCAGAAAACAAGGCAAACTTTGCGGTAGAAAGCTAATACTGCTCTTCACCCTGAACTCACCATTCCCATGGCGATATGTGTTAGTGGCAGCATCAAGTTTGAGATGTTTTTGTTTAGGAAAAATAAGGCATCTATCTAAATTAATGGTCACAGAAGACTAGAAGCTGGCAATAAAGTATAGTTACAATGTGATAAAATGTTAAAAACTTCGAGGGTTAAAATATATTTGGAAGTATCTCTAAATTCTCAACCTGTAATTTGAACAGATGGACTTATCTTTGTCATACTTGCTGACATGTCAACTCAGATGTGACATTTGCAGATGGAAGAACATGGTTGCCCTTTACATTTTTGCTATTGTTGGCCTATTTTGTCCTTTTGTCTTCTGAACAGGAAGGAGAATCTTGCCACCAGTCTGATCTTGCTGGTCGGATGCTACTTGGCGATTCTGATTCCTGCATATTTCCCCTTAAATAATGTGTCATCAGACGGCGATGACTATCAGTATCCAAAAGATTTGGTAAAGATGCATGCTGTAGCATACACACAAGATCTTTATTAAATTTGCAAAATAATTTATTTTACTGTGCCCTCTTCTCCTCAGGCCTTACTAAATCGGTCAGCCCTCCTGCTTTTACGACCCTGCCAGCCTCACTGGGGTCTGGACCACCTCAAGTCGCTTTCCTGTTCTAAAGGCCTTCTGGACATCCCGGTGTTTGTTCTACAGGACAAACCCAAGACATGGAATCTGACTCCTCCTCTAGGGCTCCAAGGGAGTGAAGAGCATTTGGCCCTGGCCCTTGCCGCCATGCCTCAGCCTGGTCTGCCTCCATCTTTGAGTACAGAAGACAGATGCAGGCGATGTGTGGTGGTGGGAAATGGAGGCATTCTTCACGGGAGCCATCTTGGATCTCACATAGATCAGTATGATGTCATTATCAGGTATGTGGTTCAAATTCGTCCCATTCTTGAACTGCTTACTGGGGGCCATGCAATTATTTCAAGAGCCTCCAATGACCCCTGACCTATTGATACTTTTTGCAAATTTAGGTTTTAAGTACTCTTACAAACACATTTCTCTGAACTGGAAGTAATAGTCAAATTTTGTAGTTGCCCTAATTAAATTTTTTGTTGAATTTCACTGACCCGACCAATCCCTTCCTTGAATTTGTTGGAACAAAGTCCTGTTTTGCTGCAACTCTTGAAATGTTGGGGGTTTATCTCTGTTTTCAGGATGAATAATGCTCCCGTCCCTGGATTTGAGCGAGACGCTGGGTCACGCACAACCATCCGCTTGATGTACCCAGAGGCAGCTCCTCACTCGGCCGATGAGTACAGAAA
The DNA here is from genome assembly GCA_903067075.1 of Micropoecilia bifurca. NCBI lineage: Eukaryota > Metazoa > Chordata > Actinopteri > Cyprinodontiformes > Poeciliidae > Micropoecilia > Micropoecilia bifurca. The sequence continues at coordinate 15,565 of CAEGAF010083981.1, read as the reverse complement.
GACCGCCATGATCGCTCTGGTGGCTTTTAAAAGCCTGGACTTAGACTGGCTGACATCTGTAATAACCAAGCAGCCTCTGGTCAGCCCACACCTGAACACCAACTATACTGCACAAGCTTCTCATCTGTTCATTGTAAATTGTTGCTGTCCTTGTCATCTATAGAGCTTCTGGTCCAAAATGTGGTTCTGGAGGGAGGTAGTTGAAGATATTCCGCTGAAACCAGAGAGCTTCAAGATTCTCCATCCGGAGATCATTCACAAGACTGGGCAAGTCATACAGAGATATGCACAGAAACAGGAAAATGTAAGTTCCTAAATAATTCGTCTGTTTCTTTACATAAAAGTGTGATACATTTGCATTTGTTTAATTTTATTGTATCGCTTCCAATGACAACTGCTTTGAAACAGAAACAAAAAAAATGATTTTGATGGTTGAAAGATGAGCAACATCTATTTTCAAAAGGATACTATTTTGCACTCTTTGCTACCATGTTGAAGAATTTCTCTCAAACTATTGGTGAAGTCTGAGATCTTGTTTTGAGTCATTTTCTGTTCTGAACACAGATGGTGCCAACATTAGGTGCCAGTGCCGTGGTGATGGCTCTGCAGATGTGTGACCATGTGAGCCTCGCGGGGTTTGGTTACGACATGCAACACCCAGAGGCCAGGCTCCACTACTATGAGGCAATACGCATGGGTGCCATGAAAGCTCAAGTAAGTTTACACTGACATACAGATGTGGGCAAACATGCCGATTCCATAGGAAGACATGTAAAAAGCCTTGGGATAGATGTATCCTTTATTACACTTCTAACAAGGCTTATGCTTGTTAGAATTTAAATATTCTAATTAAAAAAGGGCCCCAATGCAGTACAGCACCTACACCTTTACTTAACAGTTTCCACAGATGCTTTTCTGCTTATTCACTATTAGTTTCAGAAGAAGTTATGTTTGACAAACTAGAAATTACCGTAAATGATGAAGAACTTCAAAAAGTAAAGTAATATTTTAAAGTCTGCTCATGTCGAAAATGTATTTGTTTTTGTGGGTAAAAATTATTGAGAGGTGATTTTGTCAGCTATGAATTCTTCAGATGGAATTTCTTCCCCCCACCAAAATAAATGGCCTCAAATAATGACGGTTCGAGATCATACAAACGCAATGAAAACAGATACATTTATTTACTATTCAAAGCTTTTTACACATTTTTTACCAGGATCCCTAAGAGATTTGCCCAAATCCACCACATCAGGGCTACTGACCGCAGAATTCACGTTTTATCCACAATGACGTTTATTTAAAATCTCCCAGGTGGTGCACGACGTTAGCGCTGAAAAACTCTTCCTGAGGGACCTGGTGGCTTCAGGAGCCGTGACTGACCTCACAGGAGCTCTTTGAGTTTTGCTCAAGTCTGCATGCACGGCCCCTTCTGGTTGGGAGTTTGTTTCCTCTATTGTAAGCTGTGCACAATGCACTCCTCACTGCAAAATGACCTTTAAAATGCTCCTAGTCTTTAATGTTCCAGTAAAATGCTCCCAGTCTCTAAACAACTAACTTAGCATTGCCATGTCAAAGGACTGATTTGTAGCAGTTAATTTAAGAACAGTATTAATTATACAGATATTTAGAAAAAGACTATATTGTGTGATGTCCTGAGTGTTTTATTCATGTTCTGTTTTATGTTTTAATTTTATTTGCTAAAGACTCAATAAAATAAAGAATACAACTATGATGCTATTCTTCTCTGCAGGAGAAAAAAAATCTCTCTAACCTGCTTCTTGTGCACTTTGTGTAAGATTCAGGAAGAATCCCTAAACAATACCAATCAATGCCAGTTGCTACAACCTCATGTGTTCATGACAACTTTGATAATAGAGCAGAAGCAAGTGAAACAATGTTTAAATTATTCACAAGGAAAGACATTCATCAACTACTTGTTGGATTGTTCATTTATATAAGCTCCATTAAAGGTACAGTATGTTCATTTGTAAAATACAAATGCTGTAAACTTTGAAAGGGTGAAAAAAGTTACATTGCTTATATACATGTGTGTGACTAATCAATAGGAAACACATTTTTCAAGAATGCAAACTTGATGGGGTCGATTAAAGTCACAGGGGTTGCGCCTGTGCTAATTGAAAAAGTGCTTCTAATAAATTATTTGGAGAACTTCAAACACAAAATACCAAAGAAAAAAAAAACTAAGAGTAGGAAACTGTGAGGCAGATATGTGGGTTCTGCTTTTCTTCCCGCTTCCTGACGGAACCATGGATTGAAACCGCTGCCTCTAAGTTTGAGTGTAATGACCTTCTACAGCAGCGGATTGCGTGAGGGTTCCCACAGTTTGCTTGCGAGTTGCCTGCAGTGCTGGAGGATGATCTCTGTGGGGATGACCCCCAGGTGGACGGTCAGCAGCTCATAGCACTTCACATTCTCCCCCTTGTGGTTCTTGCTGTAGTACCTCAGCAGCCTGCTGTGGAAAAATACGACTTCTGTTAATACTGAGGAAAGACCGCTCGACTTTTCCACAATGCATTTCAGGGTAAAGTAGTTTACTTGTAGTAGTCATAGGCGAGCATCCCGATGGGTGGAGAGTCATCAGCTAGCACTGGTATGTCCACTTGCTGTAACTTGTATCCCTGATGGATCAGACATTTAGCAATTTTGTAGCATGATGCTAATGCGTACACAAGTTGGCAAAAAGGTGGAAACATTTAATAGAATTAATTATTTGTTGCGCAGAAAAAAAAGTTTAATCCATCCTTAAATTGAGTCCAATGTTCAGTGGGGGGCAGGGCAACTTACCGTTTCATTCTCAAACCAGAGGAAGTAGCAGAAATAGAAATCTCCATCACGGAGTGTGACGGTGGAATAACCCTTCTGCAGATAGCGGCGGGTTGTCCTGACCAAGGCCCATACCTTCAGTTTAATGTAAAAAGATAGACAGATGTGAAAAAGAAAGTAATTGTGGTTTTTATTGCTTTTCACAAAGGCAAGAGGAAAAACCTATGTTCCATCAGCCAAAGGATAACAAGCAAAATCTGCAAACGCTTCTTTCTGATTTCAACACATGGCAGTGTGCATTTAGTTCATAGCAGCACTGTTATTAGTCTTATTTAAGATAAAACTATGAAAACATTTTGTGAAACTGTTGCCAGTGTAGAGTCTTTTTTGTTTGTTAGTTCTGATGTAAACAGACTGTTAAGATCTTTACTTTTTAAGTCCATTGGTCTAAATGGTCATAGTGTCTTTTTCCATCTAAAACACTCATGTAGTTAAAATAAAGCAGAGGTTGTCTGACCTTGTTTTTAATATAATTAGCCACAGGTCCCTTCCCCAGCTCAGACGTATTGCGCTCTGTGATGTTGAGTGACGGAGCAATCATTTGGCCGGTTGCTCGGTCCACGCAGATGAAATGGACGAGGCCTGGGAATTCCTCCAGATAAGTGAGATCAGCTTAGTCAAGATCCACATTTTTGAAAAAAAGATCTGCAGATCGAAAGGCAGGGCCTGAGTTTAGCCAGGTCTTACCAGGGTAGTAGTCCAGAAATTAGCCCTGAGGCTCTGGGAAATCTAAAATTCTTTATTTTGGTTTTTAAATGAAGTGAAAATAAATTTCCAAGAATTTCAAGAGTTCTTTCATATTTGTGATCACTTAAAGACATAAAATTGTAAAATGTTCACTATAAAGAAACTAGAAAAGCAGAAACAAAGGAGATAAGGAAAGAAAGAAAATCTGGGGCATAATAAAGGAGGGAGGAAAGGTATAACGATCAAGAAAGGAACAAATGACACATGGAAAGGAAGGACAGAGGAAATAATATAAGGAAGAAAGTAATGACACCAGATTAGAAAGCCACGATTTATAGACAATAGGATAAAATAAAGAAATACGGAAATACAATTTTTTTTTCTCTTGACCTTTTCCAGATTTCGAAAATAATGAAATCAACTCATTTTCCCAACAGAAAGCTCATGTGACAGTGAGATCTTTAAATTTACTGGATTTTTGTGTAGATAACCAAGAGTAAACTCTGTGAATACTATGATGTCACATTGGCCTGCCTCTAACTTTACCCTATTCTCCAAACAGATTGATTGTAATGACAGTTTAAGTGGATGGTTCCAACCTTAACTGTTATACCTCATACAGGCCTGGAACAGATATAGCAACATTTTTATATTTAAAAGAGAACAAATACACAAAATGGTTTTGTACAAAACTTAATCTCATGTGCTCATTACCTAAAAATGTTTATCAATATGATGTGCATATGACCATTAACAAACAACAAAGCAGACAGTAGACCTATAGGGGATGGGTAACATTTGAAAAAAAGGATATGAGACCATGGTTATGTTCCTTTTGCTTTTAACCAACAGGAAGTCCTTCCAGTCCACCAGTTTCTCTCTAGGGGAAGAAGAGTGTCAATACATGAGATGAACCAAAAGCAAATTTGAAGTCCCTTTGTGGCTTTAAGAAGGCGCTAAAAGGACAACAGTGTAAAGTTTATTAAAGACACATAGAGTGCTGAAACAAAAAATAAAGACGTTTCAGTGGGCTGAGACTCACCGCACCATAGCCTGGGCTCGTTCCTGCAGACCAGCGGAGAGACGATGAGTAACATCAGCAGACAAAGAATCAGTCAGGAAACACTGTCTGTATATTCCACACAACTGGGTCTTCATGTTTTTACACCACGGGATGAGACTAAAAAAAAAACTGTTATGAAGGCATTGAAAGGAGCTTCAGACACTTTCTGCTATAATGACATTTTGCCACCAGAGGGCAGCAGAGGACTTACTCTTTGTTGAATCCAGACCCTGCTCTGGAAAAGGCTCGGCTCTTGAACTCTGCCCAGACATTTTGTAACTGCGCATACTGGGAGAGAATTAGAAAAAAAAATTCTTGTTTGAGCTCAAAGGATGAAAACAGAAAACATAAATGTGATTCTTTTAAATAAGAGTAAGGAATCTAGGGAGGTTCTTTTGAGTTCAGATTATGACGGTTAAACAAACTCAATTTTCCATTATAATTTAGAAGGTCATACAATGAAATGACAAGGTCTGAAACTGGTAACATCTACCTGTATGTCATGGGGCTCCAAAGATTTGATGAATTTGTCCATTTTGGAGCGAATATCCTGCATATTCAAAGGGCTTCTGGCTGAAGCGGGACCTCCATGGCCTTCGTGTAAACGTTTCTCCAGCTTGTCAAAGTCCTCCAAGTACTTATACACCGAGATGGCCAGTGCACTGGAGGAAATCTGACATGGGCAACAAGAGAGCAAATACAGGATGTCTTTAGATATTCAGTGCCTTTCTCAAATGATCTTACCTCTTGAACTCCCCCCCCCAATTTTCTCATAATACACAAATGCTTAGCTTAAGAAAAACGCTACAAGTGTTGAAATTACAAAAACAAAAAGGTGTTTACTCTAATATCCCTAAATAATATTCAGTGCAACCATTTGAAAACTATTTAGTCAGGAAACAGAGGATGCTTTTGCATTACATAGTGGGCCAACATGTCTCTCTAGCTGTGCAGATACTAGAGACATGCCGACAAAAACTCCCAGCTGTAATTGCATTGAAATGTAGTCTAGGAAGTACTGACTCAAGGTGTCTGAATACAAATGTCAGACCTTACAAACATTTTTGTGTAAAAAAGAAAAACTGAAGTAGGACCCTCAATTTTATAAATATGAACAACCTAGTGTTTCTAAATACCAATAAAATATTAAAAAATTAAAGAATCATTTCATTGGCATTGCAGTGTTGATTGCATACAATGTTAAACATCTATCTACTACGTGCCACAAGAATCTTAGCTGCAACTAAAGACACACAGGAAGCTTTGCTTTAATGTAACCACAAACCTTGGTGAGCAGCACTAGTGTGATCCCTGGCCACAGTGAGAGGCAGTACATGGAGTGAGGTATCATGGGATACACCGCATCTTTGTGTGATATCTCGAGGAAAACTCTCCGAGGGCTCGTGGGGTCCAGAGTGTTAATTTCCAGAGTGTGCAAGCTGTCCTCTGCCATCTGAAGACATTACTGCAGCTTTAAAGTGTGTCACTTTTCATTACAGTCTTTGTGTCTTGTAGAGACAAAAATATCCTGACCTGGATTTCTGGGTCCACAAACTCAAACACAGGAGTTTCTCCTCGGCCAGCTTTCTCTAGTAAACCAAAAAACAAAGTCAGTCCTCAAGACGGAAAAGAGAAATTTAGCACAAGTAAAATTACTTTACTCAGTAACTCACCGGAGCTACTGGAGCTTCTACTGGAGGGGGAAGGTTCTGGTGTGTAAAACGTTTCAGGACCAGAACCGGATGTGCTCTCAGCATCCTTCACAGAGAAACAGAAAAAGGTGAAGAAGGGGAAAAAAAGAAAGAAAAACAGCAGAAACAAGCAGCTGTTTGAGAAGTCGCACACTGTTTGATACCTCCGGACTCATGTCGTCCAGATCTACATTGCTGGGATACATATTTTGTGCCATGACGATGAGGGCCAGCAGGTCTGAGGGGGTGAGGATGCTCGCGTTGCGGCTGCAGCGAGAGAAGGAGGTTGGCAAATATGTAAATAAATCAAAATGCAAATATAAAACACAATAAATACAAGTCGGCAGCAGTCAACTGCACAGGGTATGAAGAAAAAAAACAAAAACTGGGACGTTTTTCAATAAAAGCATGAACCTGGAGTAGAAAGCGAGCAGCTTGGTGTGAACGAGGACGAAGGCGTGCAGAACCTCCTCTCCTGCTCGCTCCACACTGCTGTTGAGCTGCTGGACCAGCCGGCGCTCCAGGAACTCTATGCACAACTCACAGAGCTGCGGGTGAATCAACCGCTCCACTGCCTGACAGACGGAGGAAAAAAACAAAAAAAAAACTTTTAGGTGAAGTTAAAGAGAGGAGGACCACAAGTAACAACTTTTGACTACGAAAAATAACCAACACTTATTTAGATAATCACACGTTGGAGATCATTTTTAGTGAAAAGTTAATACTCAAGTAGAAGGAAAAAAAAGCATTTAATGACTTGTGAGAAAGGTAGGCATTAATAGGTTGTTTAAGCCTTCACTCTATTACAGTAGCCAGTTTAATTTATTGTAATAACTGTTTATTATTCATTTGTCTGGATTTAATAATTCTGTGCTTTTGTTTTTACTTATTGCTTATTTTGACTAACACCATCACCAGTTTTAGATCTATTATTTGTCTTTCCTTAACTTTAAAAAAAAAATCCTAGTCCAGAAAATAAATAAAACATGGTGGAGGTGGTATAATGGTGAGGGCATTTTATGTTCAATTAGCAGGCAAAATTAATTGCCATTTCAAATGACATTTTACTAATGTATATACTTTGAGTCTTTTTCCCCATCAATTGTAATCCATCAAAATTATGAAGTGAAGATGTACGGAAAAGCAAACGTAATCAAAGAATAGTTTTTAAATCTTTTAGAAGGTAGAGTAATAAATAATCTTGACCCTCAATCTACAGAAATCTTCTGGAAAGAGAAGAAATAAATATGAAACAAGAAAAAAAAATATTTTCTAGTTTAAGATATGTGTCAAAACTAAAGATGCTTTAGGTAACAATCTAGATGAAATTCAGATATTTTTTGTGTTTAAAGTAATGTAAAAGGGAAAATATGTGAATAAATAAATGAGGAACAATCAAGATGAGGGGAAAACACACTTTCTTTTAGAAAGGAATGAATTTAAAGAATCCTTGATTTACTCCAGCCAGCAGAATCAGACCTACTGCTCAGACAGGTCTGATCAAGGCTTAGCTTAGCTGCATTCACAATGGCAAAAAAAAAAAAAAAAAATCCACATTCCAGGTCTGGAGCAATGTTTCGTTTATCCCCTTCTGGCCCTGGGTACTTAAGAAGCAAAAAGCCTCCCACCTCCACCAAGAAGCTCTGGTCGTTCTCCCGGAGGAGGCTGTAGGTCTCCACCAGGCTCTGCAGATACTTCCAGAGCCTCGCTCTCTGCTCCGTGTCCTGAGGTCGCAGTCTGAAGGGGAACCAAACGGATCAGGCGTCAGCCGCACATCCGCCCTGACGCAGCCCAGAGCGCACGTGAAAGAGGCCGGGCCTTCTTACTCTTTCCTCAGGAGGTTCCTGCTGAGCGTCACCATGCCGAACATGACCTCCACCATCTTTCTCAGCACGTACAGCTTTCTCCTCAGGTCGTCCTCCTTCTCCTCGCCGTCCCCGTTCACAGCGATGTAGAGACACTCGTCGAACTGAAGGAACCACAGGGCAGCACGATTAGGTTTTCGCTCCACGCGCAAAAGACAGTGCAGAGCGAGAGCTGCTTTGTGTTTTGACGGTGCAACCCGATCGTTGTGCCACAGGGGCGACAAAGCCTGGCTTGACTCTTTAACTCCACTCACATGACAAACGTCGTGCGAGTTTGTCATGTGCGAGAAACGTCATTCTCGCTAGAAGAGAGGCATTCATTCAGGTCACTGCAGCATAAACGCTTTCTACTGTCGAATATTTCAGAATTAGAGCATAAAACGTTCACAGGTCAGAGCCGGTATCATTTTTTTATGTAACTGTGTCACGGAGGACGGAGGATGGGCGGATATTACCTGGTGTAGGACGTAGATGTGGTTGTTCTCAGTGGTGAAGGAGGTGTAGCTGTCCTCCAAGGTGCTGCAGGAGATGATGATGGGAGCAAACAAAGTGCTCAAGATGTCCTCATAGGCAGGAAGCTGAAACGAAGAATTGGAAGTAAAATTAACGGGAGTAATTTTTAAGCCTTCCCTGGAAGCAAATAAATAAGGAGGATTTATTCTCCTCCTCCTCCTCCGTACCCCCTCGCCTTCCTCCTGAGAGACCCCATACTTCTCCTGGATATTCTGGCGATATTCCCGGTCACTCCAGTGGAAGAGGACCTCGGCGCTCTCGCTGGCTATCAGCAGGCACTTCATCGGGACCAGGAACGTCTTTCCGTCAAATATTCGAAAAAGGATGCTGCACTGTAAAACAAAGAAAGGGGAAAAACTTAAAGCTGATATGAGAGGAAATGCAGATGTTTGGTTTGTTGCGTTTCACAGGTGGAAACATTAATAAAATGTTTGCTATATTTTTATATGTTTTTTTTTATTCTTATTTCTACATTGAGGGGAAAGAAGACGGAGGCAAGAACATGAACAGAAGAAACCAAAACAAACAAAAAAAATAAATAAAATGTTTTTAGTGGGGGGAAAAAATTAAATTTTTTGGCGTTGTTTTGTTAAGAGTCCAGTTTTTGGTCTGTAACAAAAAATAAAATAAAAAAATACAACATTAACAATGTTAAGCAATTTTTCATGTTAATATTTAAAAATGCATAAAATGCATCTTAAAAATACATGTTTTTGACCAAGATGTAGAATCTGTAAAGAGAGCTAATTATGAGGGTAATGGTAATAAGGCCTTCAAACCTGAAAGAGGAGCCCGTCATCACTGAAGATAAATCAGAAAAATACCAATGGAAACATGCAAAAAAAAAAATTTTTTTAAATGCGACTCTATATCATCCTGCATGTAAATCCCGCAAACATCAAATCCAATCTGTCTTTTTAAGTGTCATCCCGTCTCCTGGCAAAATCCTACTCAGTCGCTTTGAACTTTAGGATTATGCAGTCAAATTTCAACACTGCAAACACCAAACTTACCAACGAAATGCATGGAGGAACTTTACACAAAATCTGCGAGTAACATTACACTCCGGTGAAAAAACACTATAAACATCATCATTATACAGGCATTATACAGGCATGTCAACAAACACTGGAAACAACGAGACCACAACTGATGTTTACCTTCATCTGCTATTGACTCAGATGAAAGTTCACAGTTTCCCATCAGACACACGTCATGTGCGTTTTGTTTTTACTCATCTCTTTTTATGCCAAAAAAAAGCATAACGACATTTACAAGACGAAGAAGCTCTTGCATTGCCCGATCTGTCGAGTTTTACATCAAATGTTAATACAACACGCGAACTTCCTCCATTCATTAACGTCTCCCTGACATTTTGCTCCAACAGAAACTTTGAGTTGATCTCACATTGACTCACTCTGGGTTCTCAGCTCCGTTTTCTGAATGGTCTCTGCATCTCCGTCCTGTTCTGCTGTGGAAAAGTCCAGTTTTTTCTTCTACTTACAGCTTGTGTTCGTCGCTTTCTTCCGCACTTTTCGACCGAAGCGCAACGCAGTCATGTGACTGCAGCGCACAGTCCAGCAGCCAGGAAATTTGGTTATGGCAAGTCAACTTATCATATAATCATTCGGCAATTATCTGCTTCCCAGAGCAGATGTTTGACTCGCAATAATTTTTCATAAATATATTCATGCTGAATCTGAAAAATGTATATGTTACAATGTGGTAGGTCTACTTAAAGGTAGAATACACATGTTTTCTTTTTTGCACTTTAAATGTTTTAAATGGTGCCTTTCAATTTAAATTGCTTAGTTGCATTTAGTTGGGATTTTGCTTTCATCTCTTTTATAAGTCTTTTTTAACTGATAACTGACTCATAACTTTTTTTTTTAGTTCTGTTCCAGTCAGATTTTTATAATTTTAAATGCTGTGATCAATCAAAGGGCTACAATACCAAGTCATAGTTCATCTGTTTTCTAGGTCAAATGATTTGCGGTATTAACTTTGATCATCGACGGAACAAGTCAGCGTCGGGCCGGGGGGCGGAGCAAATTTCCGGGCCCCCTGACCAATCACCGGGCCCCTTACGTGCAGCGGCTGGAAACCGTTGTCCGTAGACAGTCCTATAATTCTGTTGAGGGGGTGGGGGTGGGGGGGTGCGGACAGAGAACTACTGACATTAATACACCTTTCTCAACAGGCGGGGGCGCACTTTCTCACTTGGAGCGACTTGAATCCATTCCTCCCTCCCTGGCTCCTCCAGACCCGGGCCCCCATCGGCCTGGTTCGGGGGGCAACCGCCCCCCCAGCACCTCCCCCTATAGCTCCGCCCCTGACTTTGATGCTAATGGATTTATGCTGGCAAAAATAAATAGCTAACATGCTGGTTTTATTCCAAGACAACTGCTGCGGATAAGTCGCCCAGTTTGATCAGAACATGTCTTCTTTCATCTGCTTCTTTCTCGGCGTTCTTCTTTCTTCATACAAAACAGGCCTGCAACCAGGTTTATGCAGAAATAGTCACACTCACAGTCCCAAAAAATGTATAGATCTTGTTAAAAAGGAGAGTTTTTTTTAAGGAAACTGATGTGGGGGTTAGTGAACTGAAAGTCTGGTGATTCTTTGATGAGTAGTGAGTATAGCTTGTTCAGTAAAGTTTTTTTAAAATACTTTGATGCACACAAATTCTAAAACCATATTTCTATGTCTGAAAGTTTTTGTGAGTTATTTGTAGATCCATCCAGATTTATGAGTGCACAGTGATGTGATCATTTTTATTTCTTTTTCATCCAGGATAAAAGTGTACTGATGGTGCTTGAGATGCCAAAACCTTGGACTTCATAAAGACAGATAAGTGTGGATATCTGAAAAAAATCATTACCAGAAGAAAGTTGCATTCCAGACTTTCACGATCAAGCAGCTTCAAGTCAGAAGTTGGATTTTTAAGTGTCTGACAAGAAAAGCTGTTCCAGACATCTTCAGTACAATGCTTTTCCCCTCCGAATCATTAAAATCCTGATGACGTAAGAAATTGGTTGCATTTAAGTGAAAAAAGGTATTTTAGACTGAGAACTTTGAAAAATCAGTGACAACAGGATGACTGAAAATATCTACAAAGGTCTACAAGACGTTTTTATCCTATATAAAAATTCAAAAGAAAATTATTTTTAATAACAGATATAATGATGTCTTGTGTGTGTTTCGCTTTATAAAATGTCCATAGACATGGACAAGAACTATTCCACACAAGTAAAATAGACCTGTGCAGTGCAGTGGGGAAAAAGTGACATCATTTGTAAATGAAAGAAAAACTGCTTGTCTAGATATCTGAACATAGATTTTTACAAAATTACAATTTGGTAGATGCCAGCAGGCCATACCTAATTAAAATAATTACCTTGATTTGAGTAATCATAGCTTTTTGCAGACCTTTCTATAACAGGAGAGTTTGTTTGTCTTGTGATTCAGGTGAAAACATTCATTTTGAGTAGCCTAAAATTTACATGTAAAATGTATCATACAGTTCATCTGTATAATACATTTCACACACAAATTTATGACAATATGGGAAAATAATGAATAATGACATCTACACAAGTATTCACAGGCTTTGCTTAATATTCATCTTAAACTGATATTCTTGAGATGTTTCTACAGAGTCCACCTGCGGCCAGTCAAGTTGACTGGACTTGATTATAAGTTGACAGTGCAAAATCTCAAAACAAATTTTTGACATTGTCATAATGGGTTGTCTTTTTGTGTAGAGTTGTGAGGAAAGAAGTTAATTTAAAGCAATTTAGGAAAAGACTGTACTGTAGCATAAATTGTGGAGGGGGAAATAACAACATAAAACACCGTGAATACTTTCTGGATGCACGTAGATTGATTATATGTCATGAGGGCCTGCCATACACCAGCTTTGCGCCCTTTTCAGTGAACTACTCTTCCAGGAGCCGGATGAGGCACCGAGGCAGGAACAAGTCATGTGCTGATGAATGAAGTGGAGCACATGACAGACTGAGAGTTCGAGATAATATTTTGGTATTTGTGGTATGCAGAGTCAAGATTTAAATTTAGATTTAGATTAGAAAGGATCTTGCACTTCGGTTTTTGTGAAGAAAGATGGTGTAGGTCTGAGCCACATGATGAAAGAGAGGTCTGTCTGCCTAACTGATTTGGAAAATAATGTTATAGTATAGCGCAAACAACTTGGTATAAAGAGCTACATTTATCAAAAAAGAAAAAAAAATCCCACTCTGCAGAGCCTCTGTTTGTTGTGAGACCTCCCAGCTGTTCTCTGTGTAAATGATGATTTATTGTCTGAATGCATGTTTCTATCTATTTGACACTGCATTTATTTTGTTTAGTTTTCTTTTCTTGACTGATATCTTTTGAGAACGAGAGCCAGCTGATAAACATCTTCAGCTGATGTTTTGTATTCGTTAATTTACAGTAGACAGAGCATAATCTGCATTAACCCAAAAAAGGAGAGATATGTTTTACCAGGTTACAGCTCTCGTCTGCATTTTGCTGACCAGCTGGTGTTAAAAGGTGTAAGACAGTATGATCCTATGTAACCATAACAGTCTGATGTTCTTTTAAAAAGCCTGCTTCATTTAACAACTGAACTTCATTTTAGATTAATCAGAGCCACTTCACATGGTGGAAGGTGTGCACTGACACCTATTTAATGCACATTTTAATATGAACACGGCCAAACTCCAAGTTATATGTATCACAGAAGGAAACAGAGTTAAAAAAAACAAAAACAAAAAAAACAAACAGCCTGGAGCTGCCTACCCACGCTTGAAAACTGCAGGCATGACTTAGTAGCAGAAATGACTGAAACACCACGCCGCTTCTCAGAGAAACGTCTGATGGCTTCAACAAATCTGCCTTTTATCATAATATTCTGCACAGACTGCGCGCTAGGCCTCCGAGTGAAGCAAAGCAGCATAAATATTTATGTTTTATTAACCCTGCTTGGGTCGAAATGGTCCCAAATGCTGGGTTTTGGGACATTGCGAGCCAAAGTCTAATCTAGTCCATCAGTTTTCTGGAGACCTGGAGTTCATGACGATCTTATGTAGGCTGACTCCTGTATATACAGAGTAAACATCATGAAATCCTCAATGTTTGCTGACAGGGTGGGGGGGCCCTGCGTGCCTCAAAATGGATCCCTTGCATATAAACAGTTTCAGCTGGGCCTGAGCAACAGCTACCTCCACTGTGCAGACGCTGTCATGCACAAGTGGCGAGGCCTGGCACTCGTCTCCCTAAATCAGATCGCAGTTAGGTTCGGTGAGTGGAAGCTGTGAGTCACGGGCCCAATCAAATCACTCCACTGATTTCTGTTCAGAGATTCGAAATCCAACAGAAATCTTGTGAATTGCTTGTAATTATTTAAGCTTTTGTAAAGGAGAGTTGCTATAAAACAGCACATATCACCTAACAACAGTCCAGTTCTTCACTTAAAAACAATTTTCTGTCGCTGGGATGTAAAATCAACGCATGTGAATATTCATCCAAATCAGCTGTTATGTGTGGCCAACAGCATAATGAGTACCGCTATGCAGGAATATGGCCAAGTGTTAACAAGCCTGCTTTGACTCTTGCTTGTCAAAGGAGTCAGCGTGTTTAAAGTGAGCCACATGTGAAGGAAAGGCTATTTCTGGGGAAAAAGAAAAAGGAATAAAACAAAACAAAAACGAAAAACATTTCCGCTCTTCACATAAAAGCAGGAGCCAATTTCAAGTTTATGAAATCTAAGGCAAAATGTAAATAAAGGTACATGCTTTGGATCATGGCCTCTTTGTGCTAACAGCAGACAGGCACCAAACATCAGCACAGGAATCGCCAGCGTAGAATTTTTATTTTTTTTGTACTGCCAGGCTTTCAGAGAAGAAACCGAAGATCCATCAAACGCAAAAGCATCAAGCGAATCTTGGTTATCTGTGCATCAGCCGACCGTAAACCATGTGTGGTTTACGGTCGTCTGAGTTTAGCTCGTCTGGTTTAGCTCGTCTGAGTCTGCTGTTTGGAGCCTGTCCTGGCTCCGTGGTTCCCATCATCAGCGCGCAGTGACAAGACACCACTACAAAGGCTCGCTCCAGCTGCTTCCACATCTGGGGCCGTAGCATGTAGCACTTTGTAGGAATGAGTGAGTGAGTGCGTCAAAAGCAGCAGCTTAAAAACTTCATGAAAGGATGCTGCAAGGAAGTGACGGTTTGCATTTATTATCTCCCTCGGGTTTATCTGCTCTCTTGTGCTCCTGTGCGAATGTAAATCAAAAACCTTATTGTTTTTTTCATTCCTTTGACTTGTGTTTACAGGAAAGGTTCAGCACAGTCTGATCTTTTCCAAAGTTTGATGTACATCTAGAGCAGGTGGAATCGACTTGAATGTGTGACGAACACAAGACATGCTATGTGGGTTTTTAATAGCAACGTAAACTTTTATTTTAAACAAACAAAACATAATAATAATAATACAGGCACACTTTCCATATTAAAATAATGCTCTCCAAAAGAAATATAAACATCTCTACATTACGTATAAACACATTCAGAGGCAAATAATATTTATATTTAACATTTCTGAACACTGAACCAGTTCTTCTTGCTCAACTTTTGTTGTGTTTTCAATTAAGCTTCAATTAAGGAGTAAATGTTAAGCTTTATGAGACTAAATGGTTTTAGTCTGATAAACAGAGACTCAACATTGAAGATAAATTTATCATTAGACCCACTAGCATCTTCTCAGTTCAATAATAATTCTTTGTCAATGAATCTCATCAAACATAAACCTTTTCACATTCTGTCATGTAATTTCACAAACATTCAATGTATTCATTTGTGATTATTTTTTTGATATATATATATATATATGCATATATACGTATA